>ONZH01012728.1:0-93997 GCA_900303285.1 Rhinella marina
GCTGTTGCCTGAGGATTTGGGTAATGGTGGGATTAAGCAGCCTCAGAGGCATCCATGCATGCTGCCCCTGCTGTTTCCTGTCCATTTCCGTGGTGTTTCCATCATTTTCTGAGGTTTCCAGGTTTTCAGGCAAACTTCCCTGTGAAGAGCTTTGGTCCCCTGCAAAAATGCTCGAGTCTCCCATTGACTTCAATGGGGTTCGTTACTCGAAACGAGCACCCGAGTATCGGGAAAAATTCGTCTCGAATAACGAGCACCCGAGCATTTTAGTACTCGCTCATCTCTACAGGCGAACAGTTGCTAAAATACATCAAGCAGCAAACAAGTTAAATGTTTCTGCATCCGTCTGTGGTAACTGCTAATTGTGGTCCCCAATGCACAGAACAGCCGGCATGAGCGCTTAGCCTGTAATAGTTCTGGTCTGGTAGGAAGACGTAGGCCGATTTCAAAATTGGTATTTGTTTTTCAGCTATCCACACAAAAAATATTAGACTTTTCCCAATGCCAAGAATTTTCATAATGACAGTTCAATATTGAATATCGCCTAACCGAGAGTGTAGTGGCTTTGCTAATATACAAGGTTATTTGTAGTTGTTGAGTTCCTTTAGGTATTTGTTTGGACCCTACAATCATTGTCAAAGGAAACTGTCACATCCAATAGTTTTATTTCTTTATATTGTAATTGGTTATGATTCAAAATCTCAACCGAGTTAGGAAATAGTAAAATCTCCATTCCATAAAATAATGTGTGTACTGCTCTTGTCGAGATAGCATGCATACGCTAGTTATATGTCTCTGAAAAATGAACACAGTGTTACCTCTGAATAAACTATCTATATGCACACTTAAATGATGTGGAGGGGGTGCGACATGGTGGCTTAGGTTCCAACTCTCATTCCAAATAATTGACACCACAATCTGAATGTTAAACTAATCTGGTTTATTTATATATTATTTTAATTGGCAATAAGGACCGCAATGTTCTATTACTTACTAACTGTTTACTTACCAATTCAATACATAACCATAACAGATATATGTCCACTCATAACTTATGAGCGACTTACCCCATAATGAACATTATGATATTTGATGGGTGGGAGGATGGGATCAGTTGATTCTCTGTGCCATGAGTGCGCATTAACCGCTCTTCTCCTTTCTTTTACAAGTGTCTCCTGATTTTCCACTTAGGCTGTCGACCAATGGAATTCCAGATGAAGATAACTGAAGATTTCTTCAGTTGATCCCGAGGACGACACCTATTACCAGGTAAGATATCTTTACTTAAACCAATACAATGAATGGAACCATGCTCACCATGTGTTCCCTTCATTATATTGCACAATGATTAGGGTCCATACATGGCGGCTTAGGTCCCAACTCTCATTCCAAATAATTGACACCACAACCTGAATGTCAAACTAATCTAGTTTATTTATATATTATATATTATTTTAATTGGCAATAAGGGCCGCAATGTTCTATTACTTACTAACTGTTTATTTACCAATTCAATACATAACCATAACAGATATATGTCCACTCATAACTTATGGGCGACTTACCCCATCCACCATGTAATTACATGGCATCCCCCATGCATCGCAAGCCCTTTTCTATAATGTTTTGAAAACCTACATTGACAATATCATTGCCAATGTCAGATAGATCTGTTAGCTTTTCAGAGTAGAGGCCTTGAACAAATCCCTCCATTTCAATATGCCTGCATGATACAATATAACCATTGTGAAACAGAATTTTTTCTAAATGCTTATTCATTTTCTTTCTTATTTTTTCCATGAAGCGAAGTTCTTTGAGAGACCAGATGAACTTGGGTACCATTTCAGAAAAGGTAAGTATGGTATTAGGAAAATTTGATCTAAACTTGAAAAATATAGACTTGAATTCAGAAATTACATTAATTGATTTCATTCTAACAATGTCATTTTCTCTAGTATGTATAATAATATCTGGTGATGGTAATTTATCTAACATTTTGTTACATTCAAACAGTAGGTCTCTTGTTTTTAAGTTCTGTTTTCCTTTCCAGTAGATTTTTATATTGTTCTTTATTCCCAATGTCTCTTAAAAAAATCGCGATCAATAGCTCTATTTTTTGTCCCGATTATGATGGAGTTTCCCACAATCCATGTTACACGTGGTGTACCTATAAGACAAGAGATGACTAAGAGACTAATAATTGAGGTCTTAAGTATATTTTGTATCTGTTAGATCGCCATTTGCCAATATTTTTTATAGTTGAAGTATCTAGACTAAGCTGGTCTGCAAGAGTGGCTGTGCCGATACGAAAAGAGTGCACAGAGAATTTTACATTTTCCAAACCCAATTTGTTTAAACATTTCTTTAAAATAAAATAAAATTTGTATTTTGTAACCGGAGATTTGTCGATATGTATGGAAAGAGGACCAGGAATAGAAGGTCTGATTTCTAGCCATTTTTTTATTGAAAAACTGGACAAATGGATAAATTATCACTTTTGTGTAATACAATCCAACTATCTTTTTAAATTGGTCTGTTTTTGATTTCTTTAATAGCATTTTCAATTGAGATTCAGTAATAACTAAATCTAATAACAGAATTGGTGATTCTCCTTTTTTGTTAGGTTCCGTTATTTCGCTTATGCAAAAAGCAGCGAAGAACGTCAAGATGAAAATAGTTTGAAAAAGAATAGTTTCATAGCTGGAAGAGCAAATGAATGGTAAACTATGAATGATATTTAATAAATTGTTAATTGAAAGTGGTCTAGTCTTTTCTTTTTGGGTCGATTGTTTCTGTAATCTTTTTTTTAATTGATTTATTAAAAAATTTGCGCTTAATGACTGGAAACCATTTATTTTTAGGAAAAAGGATATACCATATAAAGTTTTTTGAATAAAATTGAATGAGTGTTTTACTAATTCAGGTATAAACAATACCATATGTAAAGTAGAAAAATTGAACTTATCTAATAACGATTTGTCACAAAAAGTTGTCCACAATTTCCAGGCAGAATTATATGTCGTCCAAGTACTATCTGAGACTGATAGCTTTATTAACTCTCTCATGATATTCAAATCATGTTCCATAGATGTCGAGGGCACGACAAATTTATTTCTTCTGCTTCTGGAAGTAGCTCCCTGAATGCCTGCATGTTCTGTTGAGATAAAGCATCAGCAGTTAAATAGTTTTTGCCTTCAATGTATTTAGCCTTAATCCATATATTGTTGTTTAAACAAAATAGTACTAATTCTCTTAGCAATTTAATCACTGGTATTGATCTCAACGACAGACAGTTGATGGCAAACACTACTCCCTTGTTGTCTGATTGTAAGAGTATCCTTTTGTTCAAAAAGAATGGTTTCCAAATATGAAGTGATACTAAGACCGGGAATAGTTCAATCAAAACTGAGTTTTTTGTGTGCCCAGCTATTATCCATTTCAAAGGCCAACATTCTGCTGACCACATATTTCTAAAAATAGCACCGTAACCTAAGGATCCAGCTGAATCCGTTAACAATTCTAATGCATCCGATTCTACAAACTCCTGTTGCCATATTGTATGACCATTAAAATTGTCCAAGAACATCAGCCAAAATGTAAGGTCTTCTTTCATTGGAGATGTTATCTTTATATGTGCATAAGGGGAGGATTTGCCAGTTGTGGCTTTGTATAGGCGTTTCGAAAAATTCCCATTGGAATCACTCATGCAATAAAGTTCAAGGAACCTAGTAACGACTGAAGTTCTTTTAAAGTTGTTTTCTTTTTTGTCATTATATTGTTAATGGCGATTCTTGTATTAATAATTTTTTCAATTGGAATCTTGAATTACATATTAACTGTGTCAATGTCTATGCCTAGAAAAGTTAAGCTTTTTGTCAGCAGTATGGTCTTCTCTTCTGCTAGGGGGATACCGAATTCCTTAGACATAGACAAAAACTTATTTAATAAAAATTTGCAATCGTCAGAATCGCCCTTACCAATAAATAAAAAGTCGTCAAGGTAGTGAATTGCTTTACCCCTTGATGGAGGCTGATGTAAAATCCAGTTTAGAAATGTTGAAAAGGTCTCGAAGTAGAAGCCTTTAAAGTGTAGTCCTAAAGAATGGAACCCCTTAGGGTCTATAGGCAATAACCTTAAGGTGGATTTAACGTCCGTTTTTGCCAACCAGGCGTTAGAACCAAATTCATTAAGGATAGATAAAGCAAAGTCGAACGAAGCATATGATACAGAGGCTATACTTTTTTCAATTTCATCATTTAATGAGTTCTTCAATGGGTACAAAAGATGGTGTATAATACAGTAAGAGTTGGGTTCTTTTTTTGGGAACTACACCAGTTGGAGACAACCTAAAATTCTTAAAAGGGGGAGTTAAAAAAGTAACTACTATCCTACCAAGTTCAATTTCTTTGTAAATTTTTTCTTGAACGACATTGGGGTATAATTGAACAGATTTTAAATTTTTTTTCCATGTTACAACCTGTGCCTTTAAACTCTGGCACATAAAAACCTGAAGAAAAACCCAGCTATAATAATTTAGCTATCTGGGTGTCTGGGTAAATGTTTAACCATGGAACTAATTTTTGAATTTTCACCGGAGTCGGTGCTTTTTCCATGAGTGTCTTTGTTAGAGCTGTTTGTGAGACCCATTTTTTTATAACACTTAAACACTGGGTGGTTCCCGTTGCAAAATGTGCATTCGTGCCTATATTTGCAACTGCTTGACCATTTGCGCTGCGTTTCATTGTATGCGAAGCAGATACCTTTTTTTTTGAAAGTTTTGAGCATTGCTTGGTTGGCGAAAAAGATGCGACCTATTGGGTAACATGAGATTAAGCCATAGGCCTACATCTTTATTTCCCCATTGAAGATGAGGATAAACTGACAGTTTTTGGCGATACATCTCATCGTATTAGTTCCATGCAGTGCCCCCGAAATTTCCATATGCCTCTAAAATTGTATCCATGTGATAAAAAAGTTTACTGCACAGTTCTGGGTGTTTTTTGTCCAAAACTGAGGAGTAAATAGAGAATGCCTGTATCCAGTTGAAAATTGTTTTAGTTTTAGATTTATCTTCTTCAATCCTAGCATCTTTTTTCTCATTTTTTGTTATCGTATCCTTTTGAGAAGGTAAAAGGGAATAAAGATCTATGTATTGCCTTTTCCATATCTTCTTTTTAGTAGATATATGTAAATGGAAGCTGAGAGGAGGGCTTCTTTATAGCTAATTTCAGACACATTTTCAGATTGAGAAGGAGGAGGAATAATGGGGGTAGAAGTTTGCAATGTTTGAGTTGTTGTCAATAAAGGCTGAGATGTAATAGCCTTACTATTTGGGACAATATCAGGGGGGTTCCAAATAGTGGATATACTATCCTGATTTTGTTTTTTCGATATGAATGAAATAAATTCAATAAAGAGGTTATTTTTTTCAGCTGAAATGTTGATATCAATGTTATGGTATGTGGTGCGCAATAAATTGTCACCGTTAATATTCGTTGCCAGCTCACCGACTTGCTGCGGTTCCTTACTCGTTGACGGTTGTGGTGGAGGAGGGGAGATGTGGTTCCACTTGTGAGTTGCTTTACAAGGTTCAGAATCTCACTTGTGAATCCTCTTGTCACGAGTGATCTTGCGTCTGGAATCAGACGTTCTGCGCGGCTTTCTAAGTGACAGGTTTGACAGGCTATTCCCTGTGGTTTGGGTGCTGTTCTCCACACCCCTTTCCCTCAGCTGTTGCCGCTGGGCAATTAGCTGTCTCCTACTTACCTCTTCCTCTCCCAGTATCCCTTGCGGTTTATATCTGTTTCATACCTGGTTGAGAGTGGTGTGGATCTCGGCTGAGATCCTGTTGCTGAGTTCTACTTAAAGTTAAGTGTTTTCCCTTCCTTTGGTTATTCCTGTTTGAGTCTCCTGTTCCTCCTTACGCTTGGAGGAACAGGTTACTCTTTTGTGTCATTAGACTGCAGGGTGTTCTAGGGTCTATTCAGATTAGGTTCCTGTGTATGAGCTTTCCTACCACCCGGGTTAGTTCATACTGGTAGCCAGCTAGGGCCTAGTCTTAGGGTCCCCTGCAGGAGGTGACCAGTTCCCTGGTTTTGTCTGTTCCCATCCCTCATACGCTCGGTGTGGCTTTTCCCCCCACACCCGAGCGTGACATTATAAACCGCCACTAACAAAAATTTATGTCATTTTTGTGCTGACATGGATGCTATTGCTACACTGGCTGAACGGCTGCAGGGACTCAGCTTGGAGGTGGCTGACATCCGCAACCAAATTCAGAGACCACAGGCTGGTGGTTCTGGGGGTGCTGAGTGTCAGGCCTGTTTGGAGCCTAAGGTCCCCCTCCCGGATAGATTTTCTGGGGAATGTGATAATTTTGTTCTATTTAGGAAGGCGTGCAAATTGTATTTCAGACTGCGTCCACATTCTTCTGGTAATGAGGAACAGAAGGTTGGTGTGGTCATCTCGCTGCTTAAAGGGGATGCGCAGTCATGGGCCTTTTCTCTCCCGGCCGGATCGCTGTCTCTCCGGTCGGTAGATGAATTTTTCAAGACCCTAGGGATTATCTATGATGACCCGGATCGTATCTCCCTGGCTGAGACCCAGATACGTAACCTTTGTCAGGGTGAGCGGCCAGTTGAGACTTATTGCTCTGAGTTTCGGAGGTGGGCGACCAATACTGAATGGAACGATCCGGCTTTACGTAGCCAATTCTGTCAAGGTTTGTCTGAAAGGCTGAAGGACGCTTTGGCCTTTCAGGAAACCCCTGTGTCTTTGGAAGCCGCTATGTCTCTTGCTGTACGCATGGATAGGCGCCTGAGAGAGCGATCTAGGGGCCCCCGCTCTCAGGACGTACTATCACATAGTGTACCAGCTTCCTATGACACTTTGGGTGAATATTCCCCTAGGTTGATGTCTGGGGATGAACCTATGCAATTAGGGGGAGCCACTCCTGTATCCACCCGTAAACATCTTGGTAATAAAAAGGGAGTGTGTTTTTTCTGTGGTCAGAAAGGACACTTTATCAATGTATGTCCATGCTTCCTATCTCTAAAGGAGAGAAAAGAAAAGGGGGCGTTGAAATCTCATCTCACTCTTGGTGGAGTGGGTAGGGAGACTGAAAATGTGCATTTGTCTTCATCCTGTAGTACCCGTTTTCTCCTGACTGCCGAGGTGGCGCTAGAGTCAAAAGTTGTGAAAATTGAGGTGTTTATTGACAGCGGGGCAGGGGTGAACTTGATTGATGCTCAGTTTATCCGTATGCATGGATTGTCACCAAGTTCTTTGGATAAGAGGATTGCTGTGTTCGCCATTGATTCTGCACCTCTCTCTCAGAAGTGTTTGTCTCAGATGGTGCATGATATCAAATTAAGAGTGGGTGAATTTCATCAGGAGCTTATTTCATGTTTTGTGTTGGAAGGTCTTCCTGCTCCTGTGGTTCTGGGTTTACCGTGGTTAAGCAAACATAATCCGTCCATTGACTGGCATACTAGACAAATTGTGGATTGGGGCGATTATTGTGTTGACAATTGCCTTAATACATCTTTTTCTGCTTTAACCACTAAGACTCTTCCTTCTTTTATATCGGATTTCTCTGATGTATTTTCTGAAGGTGGATGTCAGGATTTACCCCCTCACCGGGAATACGATTGTCCTATCAATCTTATCCCTGGAACAAGATTGCCTAAATCTAGGCTGTATAACCTTTCTGGACCTGAGAGAACGGCCATGAAGGAATATATTGCTGAGAGTTTGGCCAAAGGACATATTAGGCCTTCCAAATCTCCTGTGGCAGCAGGGTTCTTTTTTGTTAAAAAAAAGGACGGATCCCTTAGGCCATGTCTGGATTTCCGTGAACTCAATAGGATTACTGTCCGTGATCCGTACCCCCTTCCTTTGATTCCTGACTTGTTTAACCAGATTGTGGATGCCAAGGTGTTCTCCAAGTTGGACTTAAGGGGGGCATATAATCTGGTCAGGATCAAGGAAGGGGATGAATGGAAGACGGCCTTTAACACTCCTGAGGGCCACTTTGAGAACCTGGTCATGCCTTTTGGGTTGACCAATGCTCCTGCTGTCTTCCAGCATTTTGTTAATGACATTTTTCATCATCTTGTGGGGAGGTTTGTAGTCGTGTATTTGGATGACATACTAATCTATTCTCCAGATATTGTGACACATCAGGATCACGTGAGGCAGGTGTTGCAAATCTTAAGAGATAACAAGTTGTATGCAAAATTGGAGAAATGTGCTTTTGCTGTACATGAGGTGCAATTCTTAGGATACCTGCTTTCATCTTCAGGTTTTCGTATGGATCCAGAGAAGGTCTGTGCTGTTCTGAACTGGGACTGACCTGAAAATCTGAAGGCTCTTATGCGATTTTTGGGGTTCACCAACTATTACCGAAAATTTATTAAGAACTATTCGACGATAGTTAAACCCTTAACTGACATGACTAAGAAAGGGACGGATGTCTCTGTGTGGTCTGATGCAGCGTTTCAAGCCTTCTCCGCTGTTAAGGAGTGCTTTTCCTCTGCCCCTATATTGGTGCAGCCAGATGTGTCACAACCTTTCATTGTGGAGGTTGACGCATCCGATGTGGGGGTAGGAGCTGTGTTATCACAGGGCCCGTCACCTGGTAAATGGCGCCCATGTGCTTTTTTTTCGAAGAAACTCTCTGTGGCGGAGAGAAATTATGATGTGGGTAACCGAGAGTTACTGGCCATTAAGTTGGCTTTTGAGGAATGGCGTCATTGGTTGGAAGGGGCGAACCATCCAATCACGGTATTCACTGATCACAAAAAATCTGGCTTACCTGGAGTCGGCTAGACGACTTAATCCGAGGCAGGCCAGATGGTCTTTGTTCTTCACCAGATTCAATTTCATTGTCACATACCGTCCTGGGGTTAAGAATGTGAAGGCGGATGCCTTGTCACGTAGTTTTCCCGGGGGTGGTGATTTTGAAGATCCTAGCCCTATACTGTCTGAAGGAGTGGTGATATCCGCTCTTTACCCTGATCTTGAGGCTAAAGTGCTTGAGGCCCAGGGAGATGCGCCGGAGTCTTGCCCTCCCGGGAAGTTGTTTGTTCCTTCTGATTTGCGTTATAAGGTTTTTGAGGAGCATCATTCTTCGGTGCTTGCGGGACACCCTGGGAGTAAATCCACTGTCGACCTCATCTCTCGTAGATTCTGGTGGCCAGGTCTGCGTAAGTGTGTTGAGGAATATGTGTCAGCCTGTAGTGTCTGCGCACGCTCTAAGGTGACACATACTCGTCCCTCTGGACCCCTACTTCCATTACCCATCCCGTCCAGACCATGGACTCACCTATCCATGGACTTCATCACTGATCTGCCTGAGTCGTCTGGTAAGACAGTTATTCTGGTGGTTGTAGATCGTTTTAGTAAAATGGCGCACTTTATTGCATTACCTGGACTCCCCAATGCTAAAACTCTTGCACAAGTGTTTGTTGACAATATTGTGAAACTTCATGGCATTCCCACTGACGTTGTCTCTGATCGTGGGACTCAGTTTGTGTCCAGATTCTGGAGGGCGTTCTGTACTCGGCTCGGGGTACAACTGTCTTTCTCCTCTGCCTTTCATCCCCAGACGAATGGACAGACTGAGCGTACCAATCAGAATCTGGAGACTTATTTGAGATGCTTTGTCTCTGAGAACCAGGAGGAGTGGTCCTCGTTTTTGTCTCTGGCTGAGTTTGCCATAAATAATCGCAGACAGGACTCCACTGGTAAGTCACCATTTTTTGGTGCATATGGATTTCACCCGCAGTTTGGCACATTTTGTGGTTCTGATACTTCTGGTATTCCTGAGGAAGAACGTTTTTCGTCATCATTGTCTTCCATATGGCGAAAAATTCAAAGTAACTTGATAAATATGGGTAACAAGTACAAACGTGTGGCTGACAGGAGACGCATGAATGGTCCGGACCTAAATGTGGGTGATTCTGTGTGGCTGTCTACTAGGAACATTAAGTTGAAAGTTCCTTCATGGAAGTTGGGTCCAAGATTTATTGGCCCATATAAAATCACGGCCATTATTAATCCTGTAGCATTTCGTCTTGAACTTCCGCAGGCCCTGAAAATCCATAATGTGTTTCACAGATGTTTGTTGAAGAGGTATGTTGAACCTCTGGAGCCATCTCCCTTGCCACCCGCGCCTGTCTTGGTGGATGGTAATTTGGAATTTCAGATTGTCAAGATCATTGATTCTCGAGTTCTTCGTGGGACCCTTCAATATCTGGTTCATTGGAAGGGTTATGGTCCTGAGGAGAGGTCATGGGTACCGGCATCTGACGTGAATGCCAGTCGTTTGGTAAAAGCCTTTCACAGATGTCACCCTGATAAAGTTGGTCCTGGGTGCCCGGAGGTCACCCGTAAAAGGGGGGGTAATGTCACGAGTGATCTTGCGTCTGGAATCAGACGTTCTGCGCGGCTTTCTAAGTGACAGGTTTGACAGGCTATTCCCTGTGGTTTGGGTGCTGTTCTCCACACCCCTTTCCCTCAGCTGTTGCCGCTGGGCAATTAGCTGTCTCCTACTTACCTCTTCCTCTCCCAGTATCCCTTGCGGTTTATATCTGTTTCATACCTGGTTGAGAGTGGTGTGGATCTCGGCTGAGATCCTGTTGCTGAGTTCTACTTAAAGTTAAGTGTTTTCCCTTCCTTTGGTTATTCCTGTTTGAGTCTCCTGTTCCTCCTTACGCTTGGAGGAACAGGTTACTCTTTTGTGTCATTAGACTGCAGGGTGTTCTAGGGTCTATTCAGATTAGGTTCCTGTGTATGAGCTTTCCTACCACCCGGGTTAGTTCATACTGGTAGCCAGCTAGGGCCTAGTCTTAGGGTCCCCTGCAGGAGGTGACCAGTTCCCTGGTTTTGTCTGTTCCCATCCCTCATACGCTCGGTGTGGCTTTTCCCCCCACACCCGAGCGTGACACCTCTGTTTCTTTAATGGTGGAGGCTGGGGTGAATACCTGTTTCGGTCCCGTCGTGTGCTCTGCGGAGTTAACATTGTCATTGCGCATGCGCGCGCCAATGGCGACTGTAGGATCAATGAGCTCTGGGCTCGTGTCTAAGGCTGTACCTGAGGCACGATTAGGAGATGTAGGAGCGTATTCGGCTAGCAGGGGAGGGTGAGTTAGGCAGTTTCTAAGCCACTCTTCACCTCCTGATGCTTCTGCCCTGTAAATAAGTTCTTTAAAGAGTTCCTCCATTGCGCTGAGTATAACAGGTCCTGTCAGTTGATTCTCTGCGCCGTGAGTGCGCATTAATCGCTCTTCTCCTTTGTTTTACAGGTGTCTCCTGCTTTTCCATTTAGGCTGTCAACCAATGGAATTCCAGATAAAGATAACTGAAGATATTTTCCGTTAATCCCGAGGACGACACCTATTACCAGGTAAGATATCTTTATTTAAACCAATACAATGAACGGAACCATGCCCACCATGTGTTCCCTTCATTGTATTGCACAATGATTAGGGTCCATATATACCATTGTTTTAAATATACCTGCCTCATCTATGCATCCAACTTCCTCTAAAGGTGCCATTTTGTTGCAACAACAGTGTCAGACAGACACATTGGTGTCTCACACCAGTTTGATGGAGTAAATTCTGCTAAATTTATTAACAAACATATGCTTCTTAGTTTGGCACATCTGCAGGTTTTACTAAAAAAGAAAATTATATCTAGTGTGACTGAGTTTGCAGTACATCTCGGCCACTATACGTTCTACAGAGCTGAGCTAGTCCTGGCCAGCCGCAGATCCACCTATCACCTGCTTGTGGGAGGCAGCAGAAGGAGGCTCTATTTGTACCCCACCAATGTGACAATGTGACATACTTTATTGCATGATTTATGTAAATAATGATATCCAAGAATCAAATAGTACAAGACAATCTCCAACAAAGCTAGAAAGAGCCCTGTACCTCACAAGTCTCCACATTCATTGCTCTGCTAGATTTATATACAGCTCAAGGGGAGTGTCTTTTCTGCTGCAGCTCAGGGGCTCACAGGGCATGTTCTGTAACAGTCACCGCTTGATAGAAAAACTAGTGAGGTACAGTACAGACCAAAAGTTTGGAAACACCTTCTCTTTTAAAGAGTTTTCTGTATTTTCATGACTATGACAATTGTAGATTCATACTGAAGGCTTCAAAACTATGAATTAACACATGTGGAATTATATACTTAACAAAAAAGTGTGAAACAGCTGAAAATATGTCTTATAGTCTAGGTTCTTCAAAGTAGCCACCTTTTGCTTTGATTACTGCTTTGCACACTCTTGGCATTCTCTTGATGAGCTTCAAGAGGTAGTCACCTGAAATGGTTTTCACTTCACAGGTGTGCCCTGTCAGGTTTAATAAGTGGGATTTCTTGCCTTATAAATGGGGTTGGGACCATGAGTTGTGTTGGGCAGAAGTCAGGTGGATACACAGCTGATAGTCCTACTGAATAGACTGTTAGATTTTGTATTATGGCAAGAAAAAAGCAGCTAAGTAAAGAAAAACGAGTGGCCATCATTACTTTAAGAAATGAAGGTCAGTCAGTGCGAAAAATTGAGAAAACTTTGAAAGTGTCCCCAAGTGCAGTCGCAAAAACCATCAAGCGCTACAATGAAACTAGCTCACATGAGGACCGCCCCAGGAAAGGAAGACCAAGAGTCACCTCTGCTGCGGAGGATAAGTTCATCCGAGTCACCAGCCTCAGAAATCGCAGATTAACAGCAGCTCAGATTAGAGACCAGGTCAATGCCACACAGAGTTCTAGCAGCAGACATCTCTACAACAACTGTTAAGAGGACACTGCGTGCAGCAGGCCTTCATGGTAAAATAGCTGCTAGGAAACCACTGCTAAGGACAGGCAACAAGCAGAAGAGACTTGTTTGGGCTAAAGAACACAAGGAATGGACATTAGACCAGGGGAAATCTGTGCTTTGGTCTGATGAGTCCAAATTTGAGATCTTTGGTTCCAACCACCGTGTCTTTGTGCGACGCAGAAAAGGTGAACGGATGGACTCTACATGCCTGGTTCCCACCGTGAAGCATGGAGGAGGAGGTGTGATGGTGTGGGGGGGCTTTGCTGGTGGGGATTTATTCAAAATTGAAGGCATACTGAACCAGCATGGCTACCACAGCATCTTGCAGCGGCATGCTATTCCATCCGGTTTGCGTTTAGTTGGACCATCATTTATTTATCAACAGGACAATGACCCCAAACACACCTCCAGGCTGTGTAAGGGCTATTTGACCAAGAAGGAGAGTAATGGGGTGCTACGCCAGATGACCTGGCTTCCACAGTCATCAGACCTGAACCCAATCGAGATGGTTTGGGGTGAGCTGGACCGCAGAGTGAAGGCAAAAGGGCTAAGCATCTCTGGGAACTCCTTCAAGACTGTTGGAATACCATTTCAGGTGACTACCTCTTGAAGCTCATCAAGAGAATGCCAAGAGTGTGCAAAGCAGTAATCAAAGCAAAAGCTGGCTACTTTGAAGAACCTAGACTATAAGACATATTTTCAGTTGTTTCACACTTTTTTGTTAAGTATATTATTCCACATGAGTTAATTCATAGTTTTGATAGTCATGAAAATACAGAAAACTCTTTGAATGAGAAGGTGTGTCCAAACTTTTGGTCTGTACTGTACAATTAACAATTTTAAGTTGTTCTTCTTAGGCCCGTAACAGTCACAGCTTCAGAAGATATGGCTGGTGGCAGTTAAAGGATCGAATTTAGCATGTTAAAGAGAACCTGTCACCTCCCAGACACATATAAAACTGCAGCCATTACCTTATATTAGGCCTCAGTGTGATCCTAACCATGCCTTTCTTTCATTAATCTGATCCCCCAATCTTCATGAAAATGTTCTTTTATTTCCGAACAGCATGCTCTCTGAAGTCAGCTTGAAGTCAAGGGGGCAGCGGCCTCCTTGCTTCAAGTCAAGTAAAACACGCCCCTCTTGCCTCTTATTGACATTCTCTTTTGTGCCAGGGAGCGGTGCGCTCCTACGTGCTGCACGATCCCGGCTCCTTCACTCTGCCGGCTTTCATTTATCTACTGTGCAGGCTCAGGCAGCTCCAGCGAGCGCCCGCCCGTCCTCTCATGCATGCACGCCTGACCGCCCACCGGTCCTCAGCATAAGCTTGATCACTGGAGCAAAAGAGGAGCCGGCAGAGTGCAAGGTAATGGCTGCAGTTTTATATGTGTGTGGGAGGTGACAGGTTCCCTTTAAGGAGTTCTGCAGTCACCATCCAGACTACCACAGCCAGTGAACCCAAAATCTTCCACAAGCCTTTCTGAAACCTCTCCTGGTAATATGACAGTAAGGATACCCCTAGGTATTCACCAGAGCCTGCTGCAAGGCAGGGTGGACTTGGATGTTAGGGACCTAGGATATGTCTGTGGAGCTTGATAACAGACTAGTAGCAGACCTTTGAGAATGACCAGGCAGGTAAAAGAGGAGTCCACAAAGAGGACCAAATAGCCAGAAGAAGCAAACATGATGAATACAGTACACGAGAGGTAAATCCAGATACTAGCCAGAGTCAATACCAGGAGAGTAGGAGTAAGAAGAATCAGTACACAGTACAGAGACAAACGCAATCACAGGCAATGATGATAAGGAACAGCTGGCTTAAATCCCCTGCCCACCTCCAGGAATGGACGCAGAGACAGAAACCTGATTGGCTTGGTTTCCAGTCACAATGACAGGTCCATCAGCTGGGGCTTGTCTGGTTAGCATGTAAACAGTACAGCCCTTCATAGTAATACAAAGTGACTGCGACCACCCCAGCAAGGGACAGAGAGATTAGAAATAGAACAAACAACAGGTAGCACTATACAAATATACAGGTATTTTATTGAGTGCCTATACTACATTTTTACTACATACTTAATTACATGCAATTACAAAAATATTCAGATCCAGGTGCTGCTTTGAAAAATGTAGAATATCCAAAAATATTTTACATCTGCTATTTTATTGGTGGTCTCATAAAGGTAATTCCTTTTTAATATAAAGCCTATATGGCATCTCTCCGTCCTCTGTAGTCTAATCTGGCAGTTTTGCTCCATTTCCTCTGTCTCCTAGATCTTGCCTACTTACTGAATGTATATTAGGTAGAAGTAGAAGACAAATAGAAGGTGGTGTGACTGCAGGATGAGATTATTGATAATATAAATGAATAAAATATATTTCAGTGCTATGTTATGCTGTGTTACATAGGATACCTTGATAAATCTGCCTTCTTCTCTTCTGTTTTAGTGTGCATGATATTGTGGTATATTAATCATTAGTAGGAAAGCATTTTACAAACCAAAATTAGTTTGGCACAATGGACAATGGCACTCCTGGAAAATAAAATATACATGTGCAATTTTTATTTATTTTTTTTAGTTTGGCTACAAATGGTCACAATTTCAGAAAAAAAAATACATAAGTGGATAAACTTCTAATAAATATCTCCCATATTGCACAACTGCCTCAGGTTCTGTTTCCGAGCAGGGATTTCCATTTCTAAGAGAAACTGAAATAAACAAAATATTGCCTTGTGGATCTTATTTCATGGAAAGGATGGAAGGTAGACATAGGACCCGAGCCAAATAAGGCAAGACGTTCAACTTCTGCCATGGGAATTCGTTTTTCCAATTAGATTGCTGTACTGTAGATTTAGCTGTCACTTGTTTGACTGGAAATATAAGAGAATATTATATAAAGAAAAGTGAATATGCGACTGTTTACAGATATGCATGGTTATTCTTCATGTCATTTCAGAATACTGTAAGTAATACGTAGTTGTATCTTATTCATGCTTTACATGTCATTGTTTAACCAATCTAAAAATAAAATGCTGTATATTGATCATTAATATTTAGGTTGGCAAGTCAGCAAGGTGACTTGAAACTGCACTTATAAAATGGCTGTGACATATTTCTGTAATGTGCATTACCTGTTGCTGAAATGAGGAATGCCATAGACATTGGGACTGCATCATGGGCGTAACTACCAGAGTAGCAGGCATAGCAGTTGCCCAGCGGCCCATATCCATTCAAACCTAAGATACAGATAGTCAGGGGCGGATTGAGAACTCAAAGTGGCCCTGGAAAAAAAAAGTAATAATGGCCCAATGTTGTGGGTGGAGCCAAATTGGCAGAAGGTGTGACCAAGCCAAGTACATGGGGGCAGCAAACCAGCCTAACTTTTACCTTAGTGACATAATGACAGCATTTTTGTTATTTTTCTTCATCATCCAAGACCTATACCTTTTTTATTTTTACGTCAACGTAGCTGTATCTCTGGAACCCCCACAGAAATGAATGGAGCAGCTGCAAGTATGCCCGACAGGCTGCTCCATTGTTTCGGGGGCTATATAGGACCCTTGGTTTTTCTTTTTTTTCACCAAAATCTGGCTTAGGGCTCATGCACACGAACGTGTGCTGGCCGTGCCCGTGCTACGGGCCGCATACGGCGGGTCCGCAATAAACGGGCACCGGCCGTGTGCAGCCCGCATCACGGATCGCGGACCCATTCACTTCAATGGGTCCGCGATCCGGGAGATGCGGAGCGGAGGAACGGATCGGAACACCACGGAAGCACTACGGTGTGCTTCCGTGGTGTTTCTGGCTGTGCCTCCTCAAGTGAATGGGTCCACGATCCGCATGCGGTGGCCTCGCGGTCAGTGCCCGTGCATTGCGGACCGCAGTTTGCGGCCCGCAGCACGGGCACGGCCGGCACACGTTCCTGTGCATGAGGCCTTAGGCTCCATTCACACGTCCTGTTTTCCTTTACTGATTTGATCCTGATTTTTTCAGGACCCATTGAAATGAATGGATCCAGATCAGGATCAGGATCGAATCAGGAAAGAAAAACAGGATGTGTGAATGGAGCCTTACTGTTATTCATAAATGACCCTCATTATTCCTAAAGGTCTGAATGCACAGATTGCCTTTGCCAGATCGCATCCATGATGCGATGCACAAACGGCTGGTGCCCGTGTATTGCAGGCCTTCTCTTTGCTGGCAGCAAGGCAGATCTGGTCGGTAGACAGTCATGTGCATGAACCCTAGTACAACATAACAGCAGAAGTGAGTGTTAGGGCTTGTTCACATCAGCGTCACTAATTCTGTTACGGAAAACAAAGTGCAGCCGACAGGACTTTGCTTTCCGTCCAGCATAACGAAAACCAGACGGATCCGTTATGCTTTCCCATAGGCTTCTATTATGACGGATCAAAACGGAATGCCTCTTAAAGTTTTGATTTCCGTCTTATGGATTCCGTTATTTTTCGTTATAACGATATTATAACGGAAAGCCATAACGGAATCAATAACGGTGATGCAAAAACACCCAGAACTGCGTGCACAGCTTTACTGCCAATGTACATCCAATGGAGTCCTCTGTTAGTCCAGGGATCCTGGTGTGTATGGTGGAAATGACAATTATTTACCACCTGGCAGACAACCTACTGACACAAATCACAATTGATTTACAGCTCCTTAAAAAGGATGGTTGCCAGTGCCCTCTCCCCTCCAACAACCCTTCCCCATCCTGAGGACTCTGCAGCCTATAAAGATAACATGAATTAAACAAACATCAACTAAACATCTTCTAAACTACACTCAGTCAGACTCTCAGCATGGGGTCAGGAGAGGCAGCGCTTACTTCTTCCGTGCTGCTTGCTCTGTCTACAGGGCAGATGACTGAAGCTGCTCCATCAGTCAGCGTCTGCTTCCTTCCGCATTGGAGTGAAGGGCCGTGCTGAGCCCCCGCGCTTTCCCTCTCTGCTGTTCAGCCTGTGCGAGGCCTTTGAAGCTCCACGGTATTCCTGTTGGTGTCTGTTACTAAGTGAGGGGAGGAGCAGCTTCTTCAGAATATTCCACAGACAGCAGGACCTGCGATGTGAACTACAGCCTGTACGCATACAATGTATGAGAATGATAGCGCCGCACACACAGTGCCAGCGGCCCACTACATAGCAAAAGGCAATTGGCCCACCGGGAATCTCCCCGGTGGGGTACATTGCCAATCCGCCCCTGCAGTTAGTGACGATATGCATATAAGGTATAATGGAAAATTTAAAGGGCATCTGTCAGCAGTTTTGCACTTATGAAACTGGATGACCTGTTACATGTGCAGCTGAAGACATCTAAGTTGGTCCCATGTTCATATGTTCCCGCATTGCTGAGAAAATAGAAGTTTAAATATATGCAAATGAGCCTCTTGGAGCAAATGGGGTGGTACCGTTACATGTAGAGGCTCTGCTCTCTCTGCAACTGTAACATCCTGTCCACTCTGATTGACAGGGTCAGGTGTGATCATATTTACACTGCCTTACCCTGTCAATCAAAGTGCAGAGAGCATGGAAGCTGCAGAGAGAATGGAGAGAATGTATAGGAGTCTAAGGATTGCTTGTTATAGTTCCCTATAGGAACTATAAAAAAGTGTAAAAAACAAACCCAAAAAACTCTAAAAATTCAAATCATCCCCCCTTTCCCTAAAATAAAAATACATAAACACTAAACAAAAATACACATCATGGGCATTGCTACGTGTGAAAAAGGTCATACTATTAAAATATAAAGATATTTATCCCACAGGCAAATGGCGAAATTGAAAAAAAGAGTCAAAATGGCCAATCTGCAATTTTTTGGTTGCCACACCTCCCACAAAAAATAAATAAAAAGTGATCAAAAAGCAGTATACACACTCCAAATTGGTATCAATGAACAGTACAGATCGGCCGGCAAAAAAATGTGCACATAACTACATAACTATAAAAAAAAAAAGAGTCAGAATATGGCGACGAAAAGAAAAACATTTTTTTAAGGGTTTTACCTGAGGATAGGTCATCAGTATAAAACTGTCAGAAGACCCGTTTAACAACAATGCAGAGATGTTTGGCCCTATTCTAGACAATTTTAATAATAATAATAATAATAATAATAATAATAATATTGATAATAATAATGATCTTTATGTATATAGCACCAACATTCCTCAGTGACTATGAATAGAAATGAATGGGTCCACTCTCAATCTGCAAAAAAGGCTGAAGAAAAATACCGTTTTGTGCATGAGGCCTCATGTAAAAACAGAATAATACATTACATAGCAAAAGACAAGTCTACGATTAAACCGAGAGCAGTGAGGGCCCTGCTCCCAAGCGCTTACAATCATACCTGCTTAATTTAAAATTATTTTCTATGTAATTGTAAGACAGGCTGTCATGGGTGATTGGTGGAAATCTTACCACAGGGATTCCCACTGATCAGCAGTGCAAGGGGGCAGCATCACTCTGAAGCACTGTTTTTTATCTTGGTATAGCAGCTTGTATGGTATTCCTGAGGATCGGTCATCAATACAAACAGGCTGCACAACCCTTTAAGAATAAGCCATGAAGGTGGCATTTTGGGTTCTGCCAGGCGGAGGCGTCATTGGCACTGATGGGCGGGCTTTAGCGCTGCCCTAGCCAGTGAAACGGAAGCCAGTGAAGTGGAAGCCTCCGCCCGGCAGTGTGTATTATGTAAACAAAAGAGCCCTTGCCCTGCGTGATCCAGCTCACTCAGTGTTAAAGGGATTCTGTCAGCAGCATTTCACATATTGAGTTATTTATACCATTGGATTTGGCCAGTTATAAGCAGTTCAAAACTGTAATTGTTATAGGTCACTGAGGCAGTTTTAGTCTTAAAAAAACGATTTTTAGTAGCTGTCACTCACTGTAAATAAGGAGCCCAAGGGGAGTTCCCAACCGTTGCAGGAGCCCGGGCTCGGCAATTCCTTGGAGCCCAGGCACGCCCACCTACTTAATATTCACTTCACTGACTCGCTCAGTGAAGCTCCGGCTCGGACGAAATCCCGCGCATGCGCAGTACATCCAGAGGCCGGCGCCCGCAGACTGCACGGGCGTCGGCCTCTGGATGTACTGCGCATGCGCGGGATTTCGTCCGAGCCGGAGCTTCACTGAGCGAGTCAGTGAAGTGAATATTAAGTAGGTGGGCGTGCCTGGGCTCCAAGGAATCGCCGAGCCCGGGCTCCTGCAACGGTTGGGAACTCCCCTTGAGCTCCTTATTTACAGTGAGTGACAGCTACTAAAAATCGTTTTTTTAAGACTAAAACTGCCTCAGTGACCTATAACAATTACAGTTTTGAACTGCTTATAACTGGCCAAATCCAATGGTATAAATAACTCAATATGTGAAATGCTGCTGACAGAATCCCTTTAAGTATCAGGGATCAAACTTTGGCGATATGTTCAATACAGTGAATGCACACAAAGGGGTATGCCAGAATGGAACAAGGTAAAAGTTACTTGTGTCAGTTGAAAACATACATAGATAAGCTTGGAACACGGTAAACACTCTTTATGTTATTCATTCTCAGTGCCACTGCAGCAATAACCAGCAGGACAGGAACACTAGTGTGAATACCAGCCAAGACAATTATACTTTGCAACACCAATATGGGACTTGGGAGAAAAAGTCATAACTGAGTCAATGATGTATATTGCCAATCTAACTCAGTTATTGACATATGCCAAATAGAGATCATCATCATGAGCTCAGATGGTCGCGATATATATATAACATAGTAACATAGTTTATAAGGCCGAAAAAAGACATCTGTCCATCCAGTTCGGCCTGTTTTCCTATAAGTTGATCCAGAGGAAGGCAAAAAGCCCCTGTGAGGTAGAAGCCAATTTTCCCCACTTTAGGGGGAAAAAATTCCTTCTCGACTCCAATCAGGCAATCAGAATTGCTCCCTGGATCAACGACCCCTCTCTAGTAACTATAACCTGTAATATTATTACCCTCCAAAAATATATCCAGGCCTATCTTGAACTCTTTTAGTGAACTTACCATCACCACCTCCTCAGGCAGAGAGTTCCATAATCTCACTGCTCTTACCATAAAGAATCCTCTTCTATGTTTGTGTACAAACCTTCTTTCCTCCAGACGCAGAGGATGTCCCCTCGTCACAGTCACAGTCCTGGGGATAAATAGATCATGGATAACGGGAAATGTGCCTGATGTCAAGGTAGGGGACAATATGATCATAGGGGGTGGAGGCCAATTAAAGACAGGGGCACTTAAAGAAAGCATATGTAGGAAATGTGGTCATTCAGGCCTTCTGGGCATACCGTTATTAGCCTGAAGGTCCATTGTGCCTCTTTTTGGAGTACCTTATTGTCATAATCACCCCCCCCCCTTGGCAATCTTCTGATCACCTCTATCCCCTGAAAGCAAATTACTTAAATTTTGCCCTCATGAAGCATATTAATATGACGGGCTATTGGGGTGTCAGTGTTATTTCGAACGTCATTCAGATGTTCAGCAATCCGGTTTCCACATCGGAAATTGCCCCTGAGATCACTGTCAGATGTCAAAGCCATGTATGGCGGGAATGAAGTTTGAAACAAGCTGTGGATCTGTCTTTCAAGTCGCGTCCTCGACTGTATGTGATAGCCGGCCTATCACCCACTAAATGACCCACATCGGGATCAGATTGCAAGATCCCCCAGAAGTTGGTCAATACTTCCCGTGTTGCTACATATGCATCATCAAATGTTGCGATGTTGCGAATTTGATTACTCTCAGAGCTCCTAGGTTTAGGATCTAGAAGTGTGTCCCTGTTAACCACCAGGGAATGGTAATAGGCCTGCTTAAGGATGCGTTGAGGATAACCTCTGCTTAAGAACGGGGCCTTGAAAATCTTTTGCCGCCACCCGAATATCCATCAGTTGGGAGAAATTCCGACGAAGCCACAAATATTGGCCTTTAGGAATGCCCCTCTTAAGTGGGATCGGGTGACAGCTATCCCACTGGAGTAGGTAATTGGTGGCGGTTGGTTTGTGATATAACCGTGTACAGAGGCCACCAGTATGGTCCCTGAAGATCGTCAGATCCAGGAATGCGATCTCTTTGTCCTGGATCTCAGAGGTAAAAAATAAGCCTAATTCATTATGATTAAGTCCGTTCACAAATTGTCGAAATTCATCCTTAGTACCAGACCATAGGGGGTGGGTCATTTAGTGGGTGATAGGCCGGCTATCACATACAGACGGATCCAACTTGAAAGACAGATTGGTCCACAGCTTGTTTCAAACTCGCTCCCGCCGTACATGGCTTCACAGTGATCTCAGGGGCAATTTCCGATGTGGGAATTGTGTTGCCTGTGCGGCCATAAAAACACGGAATGTGTTTGTAAGTACCAACACACAGAAACAGTTTGCAGTGACATCATTCATTAATTGCAAAACTAGGGGTGTCATATACCTGGCCACATGTATTTGCGGCAAGCAATACGTCGGTAAGACGATAAGGGAATTTTGCCGACGTATTGGCGAACATCTGAATAACATTTGAAATAACACTGACACCCCAATAGCCCGTCATATTAATATGCTTTATGAGGGCAAACTTGACGTCATTTGCTTCCAGGGGATCGAGGTGATCAGAAGATCACCGGGGAGGGGGGAGGGGGGGGGTTTGGTGATTACGACAAGAAGGTACTCCAAGAGGCACAATGGACCTTCAGGCTAATAACGGTACGCCCAGAAGGCCTGAATAACCACATTTCCTACATATGCTTTCTGTAGGTGCCCTTGTCATTAATTGGCCTCCACCCCCTATGATCATATCGTCCCCAGGAATTCATGAATAACCATGACTCTTCTCAAGAAGATTTGACTCCTTTCCAGGCCCAGTCTGCAATGTTTGTGATGTTAGTTCTCAGCAACCACTTACTTTTAACTTATAAATGACAGACCGCTGAAATCAACTCACCTGTCTCTACTTTATTCTGCCCTTAGTACAGGCAGCATAAATGTGATGACAGGTTCCCTTTAAGCAGCGCAGGTCAGTGGCGGCCTTACGGTCTCCCTAGCGCCAGTGCCGCCACCTCAACACACGAGGTGGTTGGCCTTGTATGTGTGTCTATGTGTGTCTGTCCTGTATGGGTTCCTGTGGCTCCTGAATAGCCATTCAATTGGCGAAACATGTCGAGCAGTACTAGGGTGACCAGACGTCCTCTTTTTCCCTGACATGTCCTACTTTTGAGACCTAAAAAAATGTCCGGGGGGAATTTCAAAATTGTCTGTGATTTTGTTCGACTGCCTCAAACTGTTTGAGTCAAACATAATACATGTATATTATATAAATGTATTATGTTTGACTCAAACAGTTTGAGGCAGTTGAACAAAATCATTTTAACTGTTAAAATGGCCTTTAGGGGTTAAAAATAATTAAAAAAAACCTCATCTTTTCCACTTGTTCGCGCAGCCGGTGTCTTCTTTCTTCTTTCCCCTTGCAGGACCTGCAACAAGACCTTCGGTGACATCAGCATTATTGAACTAGCAGGATTGATGAAATACAATTTAATTCTTTTTTTATATTTTTATTCTTATGGAATTTTATGAAACACTATATTAAGCGCAAAAACTGCTGTAGTGCGAGAGAGCCTATCAATTAATTGTAAAGATGTCCAACTGATCATGTTCAATATAAATGTGAGAAGTCAATCAATCATGCTAGATATTTACAAGTGGATCACGCCACTTTCATTATTATTAGAGGATATATTTCCTTGATATATTTCTAATTTTTATTTGCATATTTATACTATTTTTAATTTTTTATTGTTATTGATAAATCTATGTGCCTTATAGACAAACCCGAAGGGAGAGTGCCTATTTAATCATTACATATCCTTTCTTCCCCATACTGGGAATGGGTGTCCCAGCAGATAGAGAACCTCCCGTTATCCCATGAGTCTTCATGTGAGCCCCCAAATTATTTTCTTTTGAAGAATATAATATTACTTACTGTTAGGATGAACAGAAAGTAAAAGTAAAGCAGTTTCTCGAAAAAGCCTAAGAAAAACATTTCCAAAACACAAATTCCCTTCCCTAATCTGCTTGGGCTAAGCCTCATAGTTATTGCTATGGAATGGAATGTCTAAGTTATATAATAGCCCCTTCTCTGCTCCCTGTTATCAAAGGGCTGAAACAAGGTATTTTGGTCAGACATAACAAATGTTGATCCCCCCGTGTGCACTTACATCAATTCATTACCGTCTAGGTAAACAACAGAAAAGTGTCCAAGCCAATCTCAGCTGCTGCAGAACATCATAATGCACACCTCAGCTGCTGCAGAGCATCTTGATACACACCTTAGCTGTTGCAGAAATTTATTATACAACTCAGCTGGCACAAAACCTCAAAACTCACCCATCAGCTGTTGTAAAACTTCATAATGACAGATCTCATGTGATCTTGATGACCTACACTGACGAGCAAAAGGGTAAGGCCCCTTTCACACGAGCGGGAGACTCGCATGTCTCCCGCAACGCATCTACAGGGCTGGACTCCGCACGGACAGGGATCGCATAGCATTATATGCGATCCCTGTCCGTGCGGAGTCCAGCCCTGTAGATCCATTGCGGGAGACATGCGAGTCTCCCGCTCGTGTGAAAGGGGCCTAACAATGTTTTGAACTTTTGACTTTCAGGCTGCGTATCTCACCATCCACTACAGCTTTGAATGTGAGACTACCATAAATTTATAGACATTCATCTTGGCTGTCCCATACATAAATTGGACTGCAACTACTTAGCACAGGAGTGGCTAACCTTACAGACACAAAGAGCCAGAAAAAAAAGTATGACTACAAGGAGCCACAAGCTATACAGTTACTTATGAGTCACTGTATTTTTCGCCCTATACGATGCACCTAGGTTTTATTGGAGAAAATAAGAAAAAAAATATTTTTCATCTGATCTGATGTATGATAAAAAATATTTTCTAATTTTTTCATTAGCAGAGAAAAAAATAAAAAAAAATATTTTTCATCAGACCTCAGATCAGACTCCTAAATCAGATCCCCAATCCTCATCTGACCTAAAATAAGATCCCCAAACTTCATCAGACCTCAGATCCGGACCCCCCCCCCCCCAATGCTCAGATCAAAACCTCTCATGCTTGGATCAGGCCCCCACGCTCAGTTCTATAATTAAAAAAATCTACTCCCTCTCCTGATTGGGCATCGGGCTCCTGATTGGGCAGCTGCTACTCTGTAGGTCTGACACGCTCTCCACTGTGATCTGATGCGTACAATGTCAGGTCATAATTCACGTCTCCACGTACTACGTTCTGGCACTGTGTGTATCAGGACATAGTGGAGAGCAAGCTGGAGCTCCAGAGTAGCAACGGTGCCCGATCAAGAAAGGAGATCTGAGCATGGGGTGGAGGGTGAGCCGGCCTCACTGCTACCCGGGTCCACAGCAAAAGCCGCACTTGAAGAGGCAAAGAGCCGCATGTGGCTCCAGAGCCACAGGTTTGCCACCCCTGATTTAGCACATGATTAGTTATGCAGATTTTTCTCATGTAAGTGCATTGTTACTGTTGCTCCTAAAATTCTACATTTTAATTTTTATTATTTAGTTGGTATTTTGTAAATCCACCCTAGGCTTTCAACACTGCCAGAATCCTTCTGGGCACGCTCTCAATCAGATTCAAGTTTCAGTTGATGTCAGATTTCGGTTCATGTCTCAACTGAAATCTGTTCCCAATGTTGGTGCATACTGGTCAACTCACTTGGGTACGAAGAGGGGCGGTCTTGGGCACCACGCATCCTATGCATTTGCGTAGGGCCCCCGGCGTCCAAGGGGGCCCCCACGCTCTTCTCTTGCGCCGGTGCCCAAGACCGCCCGCAGAGGGAGATGAGCGCTTCCATTGTGGAAGCGCTCATCTCCATAGTCATCTGTATCGCCGTCCTCAGGACGGCGATACAGATGCCTGTATTGTACTGGGGCAGGGGAGGGAGAGGCGTCTCCCCTGCCCGTTCCTCTGATAGGCTGCAGGCACTGGGCCTGCAGCCTATCAGAGGCCGGCTCAGGCGGCGCGATGACGTCATCGCGCCGCCTGAGCCGTACAGCGCGGGACACAGGCCGGAAGAGGCCTGCATCGCATCGCTGCCAGCACCATGGAGGTAAGTATAAGTGTTAATTTTTATTTTTTTTTTTATTTTATTGTAGCAGTCGCGGACCGGAGCTCAATTGGGGGCACTGGGGGCATTTTGGGGGCATTTTTACTGGCACATGGGGGCACTGGGGGCATTTTACTGGCACATGGGGGCATTTTACTGGCACATGGGGGCATTTTTACTGGCACATGGGGGCACTGTGGGCATTTTACTGGCACATGGGGGCACTGTGGGCAATTTTACTGGCACATGGGGGCACTGTGGGCATTTTACTGGCACATGGGGGCACTGTGGGCATTTTTTCTGGCACATGGGGGCACTGGGGGCATTTTTACTGGCACATGGGGGCATTTTTACTGGTACTGGGGGCATTTTTACTGGCACATGGGGGCACTGGGGGCATTTTTACTGGCACATGGGGGCACTGGGGGCATTTTTACTGGCACATGGGAGCACTGAGGGCATTTTACTGGCACGGGGCATTTTTACTGGCACGGGGGGCATTTTTAGTGGCACAAGGGGGCACTGGGGCATTTTTACTGGCACTGGGGCACTTCTTACTGGCACTGGGGGCATTTCTTTATGGCATGGGAGCACTAGGGGCATTTTTACTGGCACTGGGGGCACTTCTTACTGGCACATGGGGGCACTGGGGCATTTCTTACTGGCACATGGGGGCACTGGGGGCATTTCTTACTGGCACATGGGGGCACTGGGGGCATTGTTACTGGCACATGGGGGCACTGGGGGCATTTTTACTGGCACATGGGGGCATTTTTACTGGCACATGGGGGCACTGGGGGCATTTTTACTGGCACAAGGGGGCACTGGGGCATTTTTACTGGCACTGGGGGCACTTCTTACTGGCACATGGGGGCACTGGGGGCATTTCTTTATGGCATGGGAGCACTAGGGGCATTTTTACTGGCACTGGGGGCACTTCTTACTGGCACATGGGGGCACTGGGGCATTTCTTACTGGCACATGGGGGCACTGGGGGCATTTCTTACTGGCACATGGGGGCACTGGGGGCATTTTTACTGGCACATGGGGGCACTGGGGGCATTTTTACTGGCACATGGGGCACTGGGGGCATTTTTACTGGCACATGGGGGCATTTTTACTGGCACATGGGGGCATTTTTACTGGCACATGGGGGCATTTTTACTGGCACATGGGGGCACTGGGGGCATTTTTACTGGCACATGGGGGCACTGGGGGCATTTCTTACTGGCACATGGGGGCACTGGGGGCATTTCTTACTGGCACATGGGGGCACTGGGGGCATTTTTACTGGCACATGGGGGCACTGGGGGCATTTTTACTGGTACTGGGGGCATTTTTACTGACACATGGGGGCACTGGGGGCATTTTTACTGGCACATGGGGGCATTTTTACTGGCACATGGGGGCACTGGGGGCATTTTTACTGGCACATGGGGCACTGAGGGCATTTTACTGGCACGGGGCATTTTTACTGGCACATGGGGGCATTTTTACTGGCACATGGGGGCACTGGGGGCATTTTTACTGGCACATGGGGGCACTGGGGCATTTTTACTGGCACATGGGGGCACTGGGGCATTTCTTACTGGCACATGGGGGCACTGGGGGCATTTCTTACTGGCACATGATTTTGAGGGGGAATCAATGGGGGGAACTTCTGGCGCATTATTGGGGCATTTCTTACTGGCACATAATTTGGGGGGCATCTATGGGTGGGGAGCACTTCTTACTGGCACATTGGAAGCATTATTACTTCTGGGGCACAGTGGGGACATTAGTACTGTGGGGGGCACTATTACTGTGGGGGGCACCCTGGCACAGTATCAGCGCAGTTATTTCTGGGGGACGTTATGTTTACACTATTTGCTGGGCGCAGTTATTTTAGGACACTGTGTGCCAATAATTATTGAAGGGCACTATCTGTGTGGTACTAGTGGCACAGTACTGGGGTGGTAGGATGATTTGTCCAGAAGATGGGAGGATGATGGAAAAGTAGTAAACTAAGATTTTTTTCTGTCAAACTGCAGAGATAAGAAATGGCTGAAAAATGGCGTCTGGTCTGAAAGGAGAAGATGAGGAAAGAGAAGATCTACATGAGAGGAGACGTCACTGGATGTAAGAGGTATGAGGCGCTGGATTATACTGGATGTAAGAGGTATGGGGGCTGTATTATACTGGATGTAAGAGGTATGGGACGCTGTATTATACTGGATGTAAGAAGTATGAGGCGCTGGATTATACTGGATGTAAGAGGTATGGGGCGCTGTATTATACTGGATGTAAGAGGTATGGGGTGCTGTATTATAGTGGATGTAAGAGGTATGGGGCGCTGTATTATACTGGATGTAAGAGGTATGAGGTGCTGTATTATACTGGATGTAAGAGGTATGAGGCGCTGTATTATACTGGATGTAAGAGGTATGAGGCGCTGTATTATACTGGATGTAAGAGGTATGGGGTGCTGTATTATACTGGATGTAAGAGGTATGAGGCGCTGTATTATTCTGGATGTAAGAGGTATGGGGCGCTGTATTATACTGGATGTAAGAGGTATGAGGCGCTGGATTATACTGGATGTAAGAGGTATGGGGGCTGTATTATACTGGATGTAAGAGGTATGGGACGCTGTATTATACTGGATGTAAGAGGTATGAGGTGCTGTATTATACTGGATGTAAGAGGTATGAGGCGCTGGATTATACTGGATGTTAGAGGTATGGGGGCTGTATTATACTGGATGTAAGAGGTATGGGACGCTGTATTATACTGGATGTAAGAGGTATGAGGTGCTGTATTATACTGGATGTAAGAGGTATGAGGCGCTGTATTATACTGGATGTAAGAGGTATGGGGCGCTGTATTATACTGGATGTAAGAGGTATGGGGCGCTGTATTATACTGGATGTAAGAGGTTATGAGGCGCTGTATTATAACTTGGGAAATATCAAGAGGTATGAGGCGCTGTATTATACTGGATGTAAGAGGTATGGGGCGCTGTATTATACCTGGATGTAAGAGGTATGGGGCGCTGTATTTACTGGATGTAGAAGGTATGGGGCGCTGTATTATACTGGATGTAAGAGGTATGGGGCGCTGTATTATACTGGATAGTAAGAGGTATGGGGCGCTGTATTATACTGGATGTAAGAGGTATGGGGCGCTTGTATTATACTGGATGTAAGAGGTATGGGGTGCTGTATTATAGTGGATGTAAGAGGTATGGGGCGCTGTATTATACTGGATGTAAGAGGTATGAGGTGCTGTATTAAACTGGATGTAAGAGGTATGAGGCGCTGTATTATACTGGATGTAAGAGGTATGAGGCGCTGATTTATACTGGATGTAAGAGGTATGGGGTGCTGTGTATTATACTGGATGTAAGAGGTATGAGGCGCTGTATTATTCTGGATGTAAGAGGTATGGGGCGCTGTATTATACTGGATGTAAGAGGTATGGGCTGTATACTGGATGTAAGAGGTATGAGGCGCTGGATTATACTGGATGTAAGAGGTATGGGGGCTGTATTATACTGGATGTAAGAGGTATGGGACGCTGTATTATACTGGATGTAAGAGGTATGAGGTGCTGTATTATACTGGATGTAAGAGGTATGAGGCGCTGGATTATACTGGATGTTAGAGGTATGGGGGCTGTATTATACTGGATGTAAGAGGTATGGTACGCTGTATTATACTGGATGTAAGAGGTATGAGGTGCTGTATTATACTGGATGTAAGAGGTATGAGGCGCTGTATTATACTGGATGTAAGAGGTATGGGGCGCTGTATTATACTGGATGTAAGAGGTATGGGGCGCTGTATTATACTGGATGTAAGAGGTATGAGGCGCTGTATTATACTGGATATAAGAGGTATGAGGCGCTGTATTATACTGGATGTAAGAGGTATGGGGCGCTGTATTATACTGGATGTAAGAGGTATGGGGCGCTGTATTATACTGGATGTAAGAGGTATGGGGCGCTGTAATTATACTGGATGTAAGAGGTATGGGGCCGCTGTATTATACTGGATGTAGAAGGTATGGGGCGCTGTATTATACTGGATGTAAGAGGTATGGGGCGCTGTATTATACTGGATGTACGAGGTATGGGGCGCTGTATTATACTGGATGTAAGAGGTATGCGGCGCTGTATTATACTGGATGTACGAGGTATGCGGCGCTGTATTATACTGGATGTAAGAAGGTATGGGGCGCTGTATTATACTGGATGTAAGAGGTATGAGGCGCTGTATTATACTGGATGTACGAGGTATGGGCGCTGTATTATACTGGATGTAAGAGGTATGAGGCGCTGTATTATACTGGATGTAAGAGGTATGGGGCGCTGTATTATACTGGATGTAAGAGGTATGAGGCGCTGTATTATACTGGATGTACGAGGTATGGGGCGCTGTATTATACTGGATGTAGAGTATGGGGCGCTGTATTATACTGGATGTAAGAGGTATGAGGCGCTGTATTATACTGGATGTACGAGGTATGGGGCGCTGTATTATACTGGATGTAAGAGGTATGAGGCGCTGTATTATACTGGATGTACGAGGTATGGGGCGCTGTATTATACTGGATGTAAGAGGTATGAGGCGCTGTATTATACTGGATGTAAGAGGTATGGGGCGCTGTATTATACTGGATGTAAGAGGTATGAGGCGCTGTATTATACTGGATGTACGAGGTATGGGGCGCTGTATTATACTGGATGTAAGAGGTATGAGGCACTGTATTATACTGGATGTAAGAGGTATGAGGAGCTGTATTATACTGGATGTAAGAGGTATGAGGCGCTGTATTATACTGGATGTAAGAGGTATGGGGCGCTGTATTATACTGGATGTACGAGGTATGGGGCGCTGTATTATACTGGATGTAAGAGGTATGAGGGCGCTGTATTATACTGGATGTAAGAGGTATGGGGCGCTGTATTATACTGGATGTAAGAGGTATGGGGCGCTGTATTATACTGGATGTAAGAGGTATGGGGTTCTGTATTATACTGGATGTAAGAGGTATGGGGCGCTGTATCATACTGGATGTAAGAGGTATGGGGCACTGTATTATACTGGATGTAAGAGGTATGGGGAGCTGTATTATACTGGATGTAAGAGGTATGAGGCGCTGTATTATACTGGATGTAAGAGGTATGAGGCGCTGTATTATACTGGATGTACGAGGTATGGGGCGCTGTATTAGGCGGGGGGGCCCAAGCTGAACTCTTGCACCAGGGCCCGTGAGCCTTTAGCTACGCCCCTGCAGCCCAGCCAATAGAGAGCTGGGAGTCTGGGACACGCCATAGGCTGTGGGCAACCTTGACCCCCCCTCCAGTGAGGTATAGGGGGTGTGTCATTGGGGGGGCGTGTCATCAGAGGCCGTGTCATCAGGGGTGTGAGGTGTCATTGGGGGGGGGGGGGGGGGGGGCCCAGACATAACTTCGCTTAGGGCCCCAGAAATGCCAAGACCGCCCCTGGGTACGAATCCAGGTTTTTCTTCAACTCTACCCACAAGTGTTTGATTGGGTTGTTCTCCTGTTGGAACACTACGTCATCCTTTTCATACCCATAGTACTTGAGTGTATGAAGTAACTCATCTTATAGGATACTCAAATATAGCTCAGCAGTGAGACTACCGTTGATCCTGGTATCCACTGCCTCTGGCTGTGAAACAACCCCATATCATCAGGCTTCCTCCCTCCACCAAACTTGACAGTTCCTTTAATTTCCTTGTCGTCCTACAGCAGCAGCACCAACGGGGATTTTCAATCCTCCTGAAAGTATAGGACAGGAGATGTCAATTAACCAATTAAAAGCAGACCCTTTAAAACAGTCCAAACTAGATCATCCCATTGTGTTCTTTTCTGTCCTTCCTGGAGGACCTTTTCTCCTATGAGAAAGGAGGAGATGTTGGGAAGTATATTTTATTTATTTATTTATTTATTTATTTATTTAATCGGATTTAAATTGTGGAGCAGCATGACGGTAGCACTGCTGCTTCCGAGGTTGAATGACAGGTGCAGAGACTTGAGCTGCTACCTGTCTTTGCTCAGTGAACTTTCAGGCTTGTGCTTGTCATAGGGGTTCCAGCTCTGCCTTATGATTATGCTACTGGTGCGAGAAGTTTGCTGGCTGCGTTATGCGCTGCTGCGTATAAGGGGACTCTGTACGCCCGACTTAGGGAAGGTTTACAGTAGTGTAAATGTTTAAGTCTTACCTTAGCGGCAGACGTGTCCCTCTGGAGGTTCCGCCTCCTCCCGGCTGGTGCAGCGCGGGCTCGCTTTCTGCGCATGCGCCGCCCGGCTAGGGGGGAGGAGGAGGGATAAAAACATGGCGGCGCCCATCGGTCATGCCGCTCTGCCAGGTTTCCCTTGCGCTCCGCCGGGTAAGTGTCTGCCGGTACTAAGTTGTTTTAACTAGGGGTAGAGTTTTTTTTTTTGTTTTTTTTTTCTTAGTGGATCTCTCTCTTTTCCCCAGTGTTATGCACAGGTGGTGGCTCTGTATGTAGCAGTGTTTGGGTCCCCTCTGGGCCTGTCTATTTTATATGTTAGCCCTGCACGCTAAGGGGTGCTGGAATACTTCTGCAGCCTGCTGTTCACTGCCTGGTGAACTCTTCTCACCTCAATCAGGTGTGGTGTTGGGTCATGTCACCTGTTGGTCACTGGAGCAGAATAATTTATATTCCTCTGCTCTATTATAGAACAATGTCACGGGGTTCTGAAGATAGGAACTCTTCTGCAAGAAAGTCCGCTGGAAAGCGAAAGCACATGTCCTGCAGATCATGTAACACCCCCCTGCCAGATGGCAGCGAATTCTCTTTCTGCTCAGACTGTAGAGCTAACGATTTCCCCGTGGAAGATCAAGCTTTGTCAAATAGAGATGTGTTACTCTGGATGAAGGACTTTGTGCATGATGCGTTTAAGCAGTTCAAGCAGTCCGCCACCAGGAATAATGAGGCTGCAGCGCCTCAGACAGAAGTGAGGGCGGCGGCGGTTTCTGAGAGAATGGATTCCTCTCCTAGAGGCTCGGACATGTTGGAAGAGTACAGGGTTATAGATGAGGTTAACTCGTCGGAATCAGAGGAGAGTGACCAGGAAATGAATTTCGAGAAAATGTCGAGATTATTCAAATCCCTAGAGCCTGAGTTCGTAGTCCAAGCAGAGGTAGTCGGGGACGATGGTATCCCTAGGAAAACGAGAGCCTTCAAGGTTGACCACTTAGTAAAGAGGCTTATGGTCAATGAATGGAGGGCACCTGATAAGGGTCCTATATTTAATAAGAGGTTCAAGACCATGTGTGTAACTGACCAAAAGGAGGAGAAGCAGTGGGGAGAGCCCCCCAAAGTAGATGTGGCCGTCTCAAAGCTTTTCAGGCGTACACTGGTGCCAAGCGAAGATGGATCTAATTTCACAGACCCAATGGACAGAAGACTAGATAACGCCTTACGCAGGAGCTATCTTTCTGCCTCAGGTCAGGCCAAGGCGGCACTATCTTCCTATGCGGTCGCTAAGAACCTCAGAGCATGGCTCCTCCAGATGGAGGAGGATATAGACAAAGGAGTGCCTAGAGATGATATATTATTGTCTTTTAAGAAAGTTGCTCTAGCTTCTGATTTTCTCTGTGATGTTTCCATACAACAGGCGAGGTTTGCAGCTCGGTCCATGGCATTATCTACTGCAGGCAGAAGATCTCTGTGGATAAAACCTTGGGGGGCAGATGTCCATTCCAAGAATACGCTGTGTGCCATGGAATACCGCCCAAATAGACTCTTCGGACCTGAGCTGGACACTCTCATGGAGAGTTTATCAGATAAGAAGGGGAAATCGCTTCCTTATGCGGCCAAAAAGAGGTGGTTTTCTTCCTTTCGTCCACCTAATAGAGCCACAGATCGCAGAAGATCAGACAGAGGAGAAACGTCTGGTCCCAGAGGAGCTGTATCCAGAGGTTTTCCTACTCAGCGTAGAAGAGGACGTGGAAGAGGAGCCCCATCCTCAAGACGCAAGCTGGAGTTCTGACACCAGAGGTATGCCTGTAGGGGGGAGGTTGACCCACTTTTATATAGAATGGGAAAAAGTGGTGAAGGACCTATGGGTTCTAGATGCCATAAAAAATGGCTATCGTATAGAATTAGACGCCAGACCCCCAGACAGGTATGTCAGAACTCAAAGGTTATCAGGTCAGAGACAGGGCCTTGTAGAGCAGGCCATAAGAGAGTTCATTCAGATGAATGTATTAGAACCTGTCCCGATGAAAGAAACCTTTCAGGGTGTATATTCCAAGGTTTTTCTAGTTCCAAAGCCTCAGATGAGGTGGAGAACTATTATAGATCTAAGATACTTAAACAACTTCATCCGCAAAAAGAGGTTCCGCATGGAGACGGTTCGGTCAGCGGTAAGTCTGTTGGAGCCAGGGGACTTCTTGGCTACAATAGACTTAAAGGATGCATATCTACATATCCCCATTCACAAGAAACACCGCAGGTTCCTGCGCATTGCAGTTTATTTAGGGGGACGACTACACCACCTACAGTTTACGGCCCTCCCATTCGGGATTTCGTCGGCCCCGTTCACATTCACGAAGGTAATAGCGTCGGTAGTCGCGGGCCTCAGGGAAGAAGGAATAACGATAATCCCGTACTTGGACGACTGGCTGGTAAAGGGGTCGACCGTAGAGATTCTCGACCTGCATCTCCAGTTAATTCTGGACAGGATTCGGTCCCTAGGCTGGATTGTCAATATGGAGAAATCCAGTCTCAGGCCGGCCCAGCAGAAACAGTTCCTAGGGTTCATTCTGGACACCAAGTCAATGACCGTTTCTCTCCCAATGGAGAGAATCAAAGTTCTGCGACAGAATATACAGCGGTTGAGACAGGCCAGACCGGTTTCCCTTCGCCAGATGATGAGGACACTCGGTCTCATGACAGCGGCCAGCCAGGCGATTCCATGGGCAGTTTGGCATACAAGACAATTACAGTGGGAGATATTGCTAAAGTGGGATCGAGACAGCAGCTCTCTAGATCATATGACGATAGTCTCAAAGGAGACAAGAGACTCTCTGAGGTGGTGGATGGCTTTGAACAACGGCAGAACGTTTGCCCTCCCAGTATGGACCGAGATCACGACCGATGCTTCGGCTACAGGTTGGGGTGCTCACATGAAGGAGCAGAGGGTGAAAGGAACCTGGGCCCCAACGGAAAAACGTTTGCCATCGAATCTCAGAGAGATGAGAGCGGTTTACAATGCCCTAATACATTTCCACCCCATGGTCCTGAATCAAGCCATACGAATAAAATCGGACAACACAACCACCGTTGCGTACCTGAATCGCCAGGGAGGTACCAGATCCTTATCCCTCCTCATCGAGGCGGAGCGGATCTTCAGATGGGCGGAGACCAATATTCAACAGCTGTCGGCTGTGCATATCAAGGGGAAGAACAATTTGGTCGCCGACAGACTAAGCCGCGACTTACCCCTCCCAGGGGAGTGGTCTTTACATCCCAAAGTATTTGTGCAACTCACCAAGCGTTGGGGTCATCCCCAGATAGACTTAATGGCCACTCGGGACAATGCAAAGGTTCCGCGGTTTTGCTCCCTATTCAGGAGGGACAACCCCTGGGCGCTGGATGCCCTCTCAGTCCCTTGGGACTTCACGTTGGCCTACATCTTCCCGCCCATCCCTATGATGCCAAAGGTCTTGCAGAAGATCAAACGGGACCAGGTCTCCACAATACTAATCTGCCCATACTGGCCCAAGACGCCATGGTTTTCCCCACTCATGTTAATGAGCAGGAACACCTTCTGGAGACTCCCACAGATCCCATGATGATGGTGACTCAGGGCGACAGATGTTGTCCACATTTACGCCAGTTACAACTGACAGCATGGATGTTGACTGCCCCCTTTTAGCTAGACAAGGCTTGTCTGATGCGGTAGTGAAAACCCTGCTTCAATCTAGAGCCCACACCACAAATAAGGTATACTTAAGAATTAAGAAGGTGTTCAATCTTTGGTGTGGAAAGAATGGGGTGGTGCCTCAGTCCCCGGCAATTCAGGATGTCCTAAATTTCCTGCAACAGGGCTTCGATAAGGGACTAACGCCAGGTACAATTAAAGTCCATATATCGGCGTTGTCAGCAGTGTTGGGCAGAAGATTGTCCCAGGAGCCCCTGGTTCAGAGGTTTGTTAAAGCCGTCAGAAGAATCAGACCTCAGGTCATTGATCCAATCCCAAAATGGGACCTTGGTATGGTGCTGGACCAACTATGCAATGTTCCTTTTGAACCTCTTCGGGAGACGGAGTTGAAGTTTCTGTCCATCAAGGTCTGTTTCTTAGTGGCAATCACTTCTGCCAAGCGGGTGAGTGAGTTGCAGGCCCTGGCATGTACCGAGCCTTACACGGTCTTCCTTCAAGACAGAGTGTTGCTGAGGACTCTACCATCCTTTCAGCCGAAAGTTCCGTCCTTTACTAATCTCAATCAACAAATTGAGTTACCAATTTTCTTTCCGGATCCATCTTCAGAGCAGGAGTACAGACTTCACTCCCTGGATGTGGGCAGAGCCCTTCAGATATATATCCATAGAACTAGAGAATTTAGGAAGACGGACCATCTGTTTGTGTCACATTCGGGTAAAAAGAAAGGGGAAGAGCTTACAAAGGCCTCAATATCCAGATGGATAAGAGAGGCTATCACCATCTGTTATGAACAGAGAGGAATGGATGCACCCAGGCCGATTAGAGCACATTCAACTCGTGCGATGGCCACGTCATGGGCAGAGAAGAGATCTGTCCCCATAGACCAGATCTGTAAAACAGCGTCATGGAGCTCCTCCAATACGTTTGTGAAGCACTACAGACTGGATATGAGACAAGCGGGAGAGATGGCTTTTGGCAGAGCGGTTATAGAGTCCGTGGTATAATGGAGAGCCCTCCCTGCAGGATTAATTGCTAAATCCCCGTTGGTGCTGCTGCTGTAGGACGACAAGGAAAGTGTAATTTTTCTTACCGTAAATTCTCTTTCCTTTAGTCCAAAGCAGCAGCACATGCTTACCCGCCCAATAAAATGTTTGTTTAAACAGACCTTGAGTGGGTTTTTTTTCTTGTTTGTTTATGACTGGAAGTTTAGTTAGAAGTACACAATGGGATGATCTAGTTTGGACTGTTTTAAAGGGTCTGCTTTTAATTGGTTAATTGACATCTCCTGTCCTATACTTTCAGGAGGATTGAAAATCCCCGTTGGTGCTGCTGCTTTGGACTAAAGGAAAGAGAATTTACGGTAAGAAAAATTACACTTTCTCGATTAGCCCTGTTTCCCTTGTTTCTTCTAGACCCATTTGCACCCAGTCTATTGACTTTCATCTCATGGCACCAAATCACCCATTTCCAACCATCTACTGTTCATACTTTTTTGCAAACTCTTATGACGATATTGAAGTCGAGGCTTCTTCACCTTTTTTGGGCCAACATTCCAGACTTGTGTGATGCACATTGCACAGTGCTTGCATGGACGTCTGTTATCTCACTATTACAAAGCATACGAGCCACCTCCATTGCCATGTTTGTTGCTCCAGAACTGATAGACCTTGTGATGAGCCGACATGCTGACTCAAATATTTTGCCTGGACGTCCACCTCTTGGCTTTGGAATGGATGGATAGATTTCATTTTGTATTCTTCCAACTATCATGGCACTCACATGCAGTTTGAAAATGTTCTTGGACAAGATATAGTTATAGATGAGCTGGATGATGCTGTTTCTCTTTTCTTGGGAAATCTCCATGGCTGCTACTGGATTTGAACCAGTGACCTTTTGCTTGGGAATCAACCTAATAATACACTGAGCTATTAGAGAATGTGAGAACAGGTTGTAATTTGTAGTATACAAGAAGAAAAAGATTGTTCCACCACCCGGAGCAAAACAGTAACAATGCATAAATAGCTGCATATGTATGAGATAGCCAAGATGATTGTCTATAAAATGATGGTAGTCTCACATTCAAAACTGAAGTGGATGTTGAGATATAGAGCTTAAAAGTCAAAAGTTCAAAACATTGTTACCCTTTTGCTCATCAGTGTATTCTCAGGATAGGTCATCAATATTGGTGGGGGTCTGTCACCCTGCTCCTCCACTGATCAACTATTTCAGTCAACCCCCAGCACCCAAAACTATATAGTTGATAGAGCTGGAAGCACCAGGTTCCATCCACTGTGCAGTGGCCATGTAGAGTACTGCAGCTCAGCTTCCATTCAAGTGAATGGTAGCTGAGTTACAGAATGCCAGTGTCAGAACCAGTCTAGTGGACAGAGGCTTCTGCCCATTGTACTGTTTCTGGTGCTGGTAGATGCCCAACACAGCTGATCAGTGGAGGAGCTGGGTGACAGACCTCTGCCAATCCGAAACTGACATGTTATCCTGATAATAGGCAATCAATACCTAAGTCCCAGAAAACCCCTTTAAAAGTCCATTCACACATATTGACACAGATTTCAGCATCGCTTATGCAATTACAAATCTGTCAAATTGGAGGAAGATCCACACCCCACACACGTAAATAAGGTTTTTGCAACCCCAATTCACATGCAGCAGAAAAAAATCTGGGTGGATTTTTTTTGGCACTGCCATAGCACACTACTTATTTCTGCAAATTACGGATTAAAAAGCCAGTAATTAAACATATTGAATGACAAACAATCTGTGTGTCATCAATTCTTCCGTGTAAATACTGAGATGTGAACATGCCCTAATATTGCCTAATGTTACAGTATTGTACATACACAAAAACCTAATACGAACTTAATAATAACTTTTTAATAAGCCTAAATGCCTAAGAACGTAAATGCTAATATATCACATTGTACTACAATGTAGGTACTGTATACATTGGTATCTGTTCAATATACCATATAATCTCATTTTGAATAATATGTTTCTATCACTGTTTTACACTGCATTTTTCAGCATCCATTTACTGTATCCACAGGGAAAGCTATTGGCCCAAACGACAAACAGTGTCGGGTGGCCCCCAACCACCCGGCACAGGCCAAAATAGTGACCGTGGGCTGTTGGGCTGGTACATATTAATATGCTTTTTTTTCTCTTTTATGGTATATTTCAGTCTCTTGGGCTATTCCAACAGGCATCCTGCAAAAAGACTGCAGATATTTTTTTACATGGAGTCTATTGGTGACACATTCACTCATTGCAGGTATACTTTGTGAAATCTTCCATCAAATACTTCCAAAAGACACTGCAAAATGTAGCGTGAACGCACCCCAAGTTAGTCTAGTTATGTATCTCATATCTATCTATCTATCTATCTATCTATCTATCTATCTATCTATCTATCTATCTATCTATCTCATAAATGTCTTGCTTAGAAAAACAGACAGCACAGTAGACACCAATAAATAATCTTAATGAGGGAGATTTATCAAACTGGTCTAAAGGAAACTGTTTTAGTTGCCCAAGCTGTGAAAAATGAAAGGCGGAATATAATTTTGCAGTGCCCCCAACCTGAGGGTATCTCCAGGTCATATTATATTTGCCTGTGTTTGCTCTGTTAATTTCTTTTAGCCTGTTAAATAACACCCGGCCCATGTCTGATTTTATTTCTATTGAGTACCTAAACCTTTTATGAAAACAAGGATGGTGCAGAAGCCCTTCTTGGAGCTGTCGGCACCTATGGCTTGCAATGGCTCAGCTCTGCTTTTCCAGCATGTGGAGTACGGATCCATAGAAAGTAAGCAAGATCTGTAATCCCTATGCTGGAAAAGCAGAGTAGAGCTAAAGGTGCAGAACCCTCTGAGAAGCGCTACTACACCTTCTGTGCTTTCAGTAAAGGTTTAGGTCCCCTTTAAATTAAAATATGGTCCACAAATTATCCCTTTTAGGTGGCAGATACCTTCTTCTCTGTCTTCTGACCTATCAAATGATGGGCACTATTTTCAGATATTCATCCAAATTGAATTCCAAATTTTGGGAAAAATTGAGACAAATGTGATTTGCTTAGAATTGATTCACTCACCTCTGGTTCTATACCTTACATACAATTGCCACTGTACTCATCAAAATAAAAACATGTTTACGGGCAGGTCTCTCTATAAGGGGAAGGTCCCGGCCTATATTTGTTGTTTGTAGTTGACTATATCCAGGACGTTGCATACTTTGGTATTATGTCAGAAGGCTGCAGAAACATCTCAGCCCTCTCAGTCGTGCTGTCGTTCAGTGATTACGAATAGAAATGTTATGTGAGTGGAAAAGAAAAAAAGGTCCAATCAGTATTTTTTTTTTTACATTCAAAAGTCACTTTGTCAATCAAAATTCATCACAAACCTACAGCCATATATGGTCCAGATGTAGCAGCGTTTAGTGGTTTTATGTGTCAGGGAACTCTAGAAAGCCCTTCAACACAGAGGCTGAAGTTGCTGGCAGAGAAAAATTGGCAAAGCATCGAGCATCCTGCCTACAGCTCCAATGGGCACCATTTCATTTTCATCTTCTTCTGAAAATACCCGCCAAGTTCAAAAATGGGCACGCGAACAGTATCGGGTATGTTGATCTACAGATATTTATGTGCACTTTAGGGCTGGACAGAAAACACATCGTGCAGCATTTTTCTGTCCGACACTATTTAACATCTGGTATCATACAGTACGGCTAGTTTCACATTTGCGGAACAGCTCTCCGGATCCAGAATTGCTGGATAGTGCCGCCTGCCCGCAGGACCCCACTAACTATATTGGGATCAGGCGGAGATCCAGCTGCTACCCAGCAAACATGCCGAGTTTCGGGATGGTTCTTGTCTGCCTGATTCCTGGCATTCTCTGCTGGAACAGCCTTCTGGAGAGTTGTGCAGGTGGCATGTTGTGGATATATATGAAGTTGTGAACAATCCCTTAGAAAAACTATTTAATCGGTTCTAACTTCAGTTTCTTTATGAATTTCTGCACCAGACAAGAGGAAAGCTGAACAGAATCTCCAGACATATGTGTATGGTACTACATCAACAGAGAAGATGATGACATTCTAGTATAGGCTTCATATGTGTTTATTACTTGTATAAGTAAATGTATTATCTATCTATCTATCTATCTATCTATCTATCTATCTATCTATCTATCTATCTATCTATCTCTCATAACTATCTACCTATCTGTCAATAACAGACTTCCAGCTAAACTATATATCTCACATCCATTAATCAACCTATTTATTAGATATGAGTGTGTGCCTTATAGCAATACTAATTTATGTTGTTACATATGTAACTAATGGTAATTGTTATATTAAAAGGGATATTCCAGGGTCATCATTTTAAAAAATGGGGTCAAATCATCTGAGTAAGGAAAATCATAAAGAACTAGCACTCTCCCTACCGATCCCCTGTTGCTGCTGTTCAACCCCTGTTCCAGTCTCCAGTTTACATGGCAGAAATGGCTTGGACTGCCTGCTCAGCTGATCTCTGGCTGACGTGGATCACGGCTTTTTCGGTCCAAGCCATTTTTCTGGCATGTTGAGCTTGAAAACAGGAAGTTGAGAGAAGTGGGGAACTGAGCCATAGCAGAGGATCAGTAGGGTCAGTGATGTTTATTTATTTTACCCCACGTGGACCCCAGTTTTAATTAAAATGATGCCACTTGAATACCCCTTTACATATGAGATCCACTTCAGCCATGGTATCTGGGTCTCTTACAACTAATTAAAAACTAAATTAAAAATTATCCCACCGCTAGGAATTGTGATAAAATAACAAAGAGATTATACTCCCTGGTTTAGTCCCCCGCCACTCCCAGCAGTGGGTATACCTTCTTTTGATATAGTAACACAATTCCTAGCAGTGGGCAAATTTTAAAAGAACTCAGAAGACCCTTTTAAGTTCAATATATTTCAGACCACGGTAGAAATTATCTAAATGCCATCTCCTCCTTCTGTGACCTTGAGTGTTCGATTCCTGTCATCCTCTGGTCTGTTTGTTTCAGAATCTTGTGTTCTGCAAGTGTTCATATGTGCTTCATACTCAACGTCTGCGTGTTGTGCAATTTAGTCCTACTGTAAGTCCTGGGGGTATCTGCTGGAGATAGCCAAGTACAAACACTGAGCTATCTCTGGCAGTCCCATGCATGACTGCCTCTCAATTCAAGTAAGGGAACGTAAGGCCCCCATTCTCATGATTAGCGGGACCCCCACTGCATGTGGATAGGGGATAAGTCATTGTAGTGGGACAACCCCTTAAAAGGATTTTTCTTGGACTATTGATGACCCATCCTTAGGCTAGGCGTGATGTTTAGTGGTGGTCTTAGTTCCAGCACTCATACTGATCAATTGAACCATTGCGGCTTTGCCTAGTACTGCAGTTTAGCCCCATTCAAGTGAATAGGACTGAGCTCTAGTACCAAGCACAGCCAGCAAATGTACACCGATGTGTCTGGCCGATGTGCATGTACACCGATGTGTTTTTTTTCGGCCTTATAAACTATGTTAAACTATGTTAAACAATGAGGAACACATTATGGCCCCTTTATTTGTCTGACTCATGGTGGTACCAGGAGTCAGATCCCCACAATCCATATATTGATGGCCTCATCCTAAATATAGGTCATTAGTATAGTCCTGGAACCCGAGATAGATAAGATATGATGTGGTATTTGGGGAATATGTGAAGAAGGAACCATTGAAACATCATGACATAACATTGTGTAATCCAGTATTTGTCTCGCCTCTCTCAGCCAAAGCCTAAAAATAACACTTTGTGTAAGTAATTAACGCACATTGGGTGAGGTCAAATACTAATAGTAACATGTGGGAATGGAAAGCAAAACAATGTTTCAGGTTGCGTCAGGATATATCAGCATCCACTAGTAACAATGCAAATTCTTTATAAAGGTTCCCAGCTTCATCTATTTCCTTTTTCTATTAGAGATGTGCTAACACATATTATTATAGCTGCAGGAACCCGCCATCACTCATCTGTTTATGTGTGTGTATTGTAGACAGGGTAGATGCTTGTCACTGGAAAATAGACACGCTTCTTAAATATATTAGGCTGCTCTGTACTAGCATATAAGGCTATGTTCACATGCGGCATAAACTCCGGAACAGAGTACCAAAGTTAACTTTATCTGGCATAGCCAGAGATAGCTACTCACCTCCAGATCCCCAGTGACTATAACTGGATGATTTACTGCATAAATGCCGGCATTCTGTCCCGCCGAATTCTGACATTTATGGCAGAAAGTGGCTGGATCACCATCAGATCCCATTATAGTCAATGGGTACCCAGCAGTGCGCTGCTGTGTCCAGCTATGCCGGAGACAGTAAACTCTGGTATCCCGTTCCCCTGCCGGAACAGAGTACTAAAGTTTATGCTACATATGTGAATGTAGCCTTACAGTGTCTTCAGTATGCAAATGGTGGGTTACCATTTGGTATTTTTTTGTAGGCATTGTAAAAGTGGTGAGAGTGGAGTAAAAAAGATTTGGTGTACAACAATTCTATACTCTCTTACTTTGGCTTAATGAAGCCTCTTAATCCCTCTTGACCCAGATACTAATAACTATAAAATATAACCTTTATTAAGGACATTTTAAAATCCTGCTATGTGAGCAAAATCCCTTTAAAAATTACCACTGTCAACACATGCAGTCGCTGTTTAATTGCACTGGTGTAACTGTGAATAAAGGAGTTCGCGATTACTCCTAACTCACTACACCTACCAACTGTACCTAAAGTTTGTTACTCCAATTACTTCACATTGGCAGAGCTTACTCTGCTGCACCGATCCCTAACTGTTATTTTTAGAATGCATGTGAAACACAGTGGATCTTTAAAAACTCTTTCTGCCCCCCGACATGTTTCACCAGTAAACTGGCTTCCTCAGGGGTAATGGGCAGAGTTGAATAAGGACGCTAGCCTGCCACTATTTAAGGACCTTTTGACTTGATTGATGGCTATTTCAGCCTATAGGGGCCAGATTTACTCCCCTTTTTTGTGAATCATCACCAGACTGAGTGCAAGTGCTTGGTACTGCATATTAATTGTTCTCCCCTATTTAAGGACCTTTTGACTTGATTGATGGCTACTCCAGCCTATACGGGTCCAATTTAGTGGGTCAAAAGGTCACAGCCAGCGTCCTTTATGCTCACTTTATCAACAAATAATATATCACTGTGTATAAGCACTGTTGTTATAAAAATGATGCAAAGGTAAAGCCTTCATTCAGGCCTTTCGGACTCAGACTATCCAGTCTATAGATCCACCAAGTAGTACCAAGCACTTGCACTCAGTCTGGTGATGATTCACAAAAAAGGGGAGTAAATCTGGCCCCTATAGGCTGAAATAGCCATCAATCAAGTCAAAAGGTCCTTAAATAGTGGCAGGCTAGCATCCTTATTCAACTCTGCCCATTACCCCTGAGGAAGCCAGTTTACTGGAGAAACATGTCGGGGGGCAGAAAGAGTTTTTAAAGATCCACTGTGTTTCACATTCATTCTAAAAATAACAGTTAGGGATCGGTGCAGCAGAGTAAGCTCTGCCAATGTGAAGTAATTGGAGTAACAAACTTTAGGTACAGTTGGTAGGTGTAGTGAGTTAGGACTAATCGCGAACTCCTTTATTTACAGTTACACCAGTGCAATTAAACAGCGACTGCATGTGTTGACAGTGGTAATTTTTAAAGGGATTTTGCTCACATAGCAGGATTTTAAAATGTCCTTAATAAAGGTTAGATTTTATGGTTATTAGTATCTGGGTCAAGAGGGATTAAGAGGCTTCATTAAGCCAAAGTAAGAGAGTGTAAAAAACCCATACCCAGATAGGGTCTTCTTTTCAAAGTGTCAACAATTCTATATACACATGTATATACACCAGTCCGTTCTCTAGCAGTATACAGTATATACACCAGCCCATTCTCTAGCAGTATACAGTATATAAAATGGTCCACTCTCCAGCAGTATACTGTAATACCAGTCCATTCTCTAACAGTACACCTGTATATATACTGGTCCATTCTTTAGTAGTATACAGTATATATACCAGTTCATTCTCTAGCAGTATACTGTATATACACCAGTCCATTCTCTAGCAGTACACCTGTATAAACACCGGTCCATTCTCTGTCAGTATACAGTATATACACCAGTCCATTCTCTAGAAGTATACAGTATATACACTGATCCATTCTCTAGCAGTATACTGTATATACACCAGTCCATTCTCTAGAAGTACACAGTATATACACTGATCCATTCTCTAGCAGTATACTGTATATACCAGTCCATTCTCTAACAGTACACCTGTATATATACTGGTCCATTCTCTAGCAGTATACTGTATATACACCAGTACATTCTCTAGCAGTACACCTGTATATATACTGGTCCATTCTCTAGCAGTATACTGTATATACACCAGTACATTCTGTAGCAGTATACTTGTATATACACCAGTCCATTCTCCAGAAGTATACAGTATATACAGTGATCCATTCTCTAGCAGTATACTGTATATACACCAGTCAATTTTCTAGAAGTATACAGTATATACACTGATCCATTCTCTAGCAGTATACTGTATATACACCAGTCCATTCTCTAGAAGTACACAGTATATACACTGATCCATTCTCTAGCAGTATACTGTATATACCAGTCCATTCTCTAACAGTACACCTGTATATATACCAGTCCATTCTCTAACAGTACACCTGTATATACAGCAGTCCATTCTCTAACAGTACACCTGTATATATACTGGTCCATTCTCTAGCAGTATACTGTATATACACCAGTACATTCTGTAGCAGTATACTTGTATATACACCAGTCCATTCTCTAGCAGTATAAAGTATATACACCAGTCAATTATCTAACAGTATAAAGTATATACACCAGTCCATCCTCTAGCAGTATAAAGTATATACACCAGTCAATTCTCTAGCAGTATAAACTATATACACCAGTCCATTCTCTAGCAGTACACAGTATAAATACTGGTCCATTCTCTAGAAATATACTGTATATACACTAGTCCATTCTCTAGCGGTATACTGTATATACACCAGTCCATTCTCTAGCAGTATATACTGGTCCATTCTCTAGCAGTATACTCTATATACACTAGTCCATTCTCTAGCAGTACACCTGAATATACACCAGTCCATTCTCTAGCAGTATACAGTATATCCACTAGTTCATTCTCTAGTAGTATACAGTATATACACTGGTCCATTCTCTAGCAGTGCACCTGTATATACACCAGTCCATTTTCTAGCAGTATACACACTGGTCCATTCTATAACAGTACACTGTATATGTATACCAGTCCATGCTCTAGCAGTATACAATGTATACACTGGTCTATTCTCTAGTAGTACACTGTATATATACCAGTCCATGCTCTAGCAGTATACAGTATTTACAGTACATTGGTCCATTCTCTACCAGTATTCTATATATAAACCAGTCCATTCTCTAGCAGTATACGGTATGTATATACCAGTCCATCTCTAGCGATACACAGTATATACATGGTCCATTCTGTAGCAGTATATAGTGTATACACCAATATATTTTCCATCAGTAGACTGTATATATACTAGTTCATCCTCTAGCAGTATTCTGACAGTATGATGTATATACTGCTAAAGATTGATCTGGTATGTATACAGTCTACTGGTGCCGGCCCACTGCGGTGCTCGTTGAACATTAGTGAACACTTTCACAGTGTGAACCCAACCTTATATCCACAGTATACATTTGGAGCATGGATTAATTGTTAGAGACAGTCTCATGAATGAAAGGCTTAGATTCACAGCTCGGCAGACAGTATCATGCATGAGAAGTTTAGATACACAGCGGACAGTATCATACGTTAGATACAGACCAACAGACATGACAGTATTAGATACAAAGCTCAGCATATAGTATGACATGATAGGCTTAGGTTAGGTACATCACATAGTATACATGGTAGCGGCAGGTGGTGGCGGTCAAAGTGAGGTGGGCAGCGGCCAGTTAGATTAAGTAATAAGCTGAGCTGCTCCACGGTGCTCCTGCACTTCTTCTTTGGCAGGCCGTGTCTGGAGTCTGGAGTCTGGACTGTCACGAGTGTGACTGAAACAATACGTGGAGCATCAGTTCCCACTCACTGCTGCTCAACCAATCTAACAGTTTGTGCGGCAAGGCAGAAGAGAAGGAGAGGGAGGAGAATTGCTCTCTTTCTCTGTCTTACATGTGGGCCGTGGACTGCCTTTGAGCTTTGCAGCTGAGCTCACACTGTCTCTGCGGCCTGCAGCCCTGCAAACTATTTAGTGCCCAAATCTACTACTGCAAATAAACTGAATTGGATACAAGAGTTTAATTATAGCTAATAAAAAGTTCTCACAATTGGGAAGGAGCCTGTGTTGTCATGTTATATGATATCATGATATCATGATATTAATGTGAAGCCATTACAATATGGCGCTGGCACCTAGATGTTTACATAGTTTACATACCAAAGTTTGTAAAATAATGCACACTGCTCAGATGCCAAGTGTTCTTGTTTTTGTATTTTAGCCAATTAAACAATGCCACGAGCCTTAGGGGGTCGCCCCTATGATGTACATATAGACACTGCTTAACTTTTTGTAATAAATGAGTTCTGCCTTGATACTTACTTGCATCAGTGTGGTTCTTCAGTGTGCACGTAAAACTAACAACTTTAATTTGGAGCAGAGAAACAAACCCTAGGGCTCCCCTTGACAGCCATCCACAACACCTGTAATAACTTAATGTACTTGCAATTGAAAAGCTCAATTCACACTAAATGGAGAAGTATTGGGACCCACCTCTTTATCATTGAATTCAGGTGTTTCATTCAGTACCATTACCACAGGTGTATAAAATCCAGCCCCTAACCAGTCTGTCTCTACAAACATTTGTGATAGAATTGCTCTTTCCAAAGAAGACAGTGAATTCCAGCGTGGTACTGTAATAGGATGCCAGAGTTACAAGAAGTCAGTTTGTGAACTTTCCTTCCTCCTAGCAGGGCCGCTTCTGCCAGAGGTGAGATGAGGATCTCGCTTCAGGCGACAGTTTTATGTATTTCTGAGGGGCGGCATCCACACAGCAGTTAAACACTGCTGGTGGATGCGCTGCGCTCCCCATCAGCTTCTTGTGCCCCCCTCATACCTCAGATCAGCCCACCAGCCACTTAAAAAAACATACTTACCTGTCCTGCGCTGCCGCTGCCCTCAGGTTCCTCGCTCCACTGTCTTCCCTTCCAGCCGGAAGGGAAGACAGTGGAGCGCGGGAGCTGAGGGCAGTGGCAGCGCAGGACAGGTACGTTTTTTTTTTTAAGTAGCTGGGTGGGCTGCTCTGAGGTCTGATGGGACACAAGACGCTGATCTGAGGTCTAATGGGGGCACAAGACGCTGATCTGAGGTCTGATGGGGGCACAAGACGCTGATCTGAGGTCTGATGGGGGCACAAGACGCTGATCTGAGGTCTGATGGGGCACAAGACGCTTATCTGAGGGTTGATGGGGGCACAAGACGCGGATCTGAGGTCTGATGGGGCATAAGATGCTGATCTGAGGTCTGATGGGGCACAATGTGTTGATCTGAGGTCTGATGGGGGCACAAGACGCTGATCTGAGGTCTGATGGGGCACAAGACGCTTATCTGAGGTCTGATGGGGCACAAGACGCTGATCTGAGGTCTGATGGGGGCACAAGAGGCTGATTTGAGGTCTGATGGGGCACAAGACGCTGATCTGAGTCTGATGGGGGCACAAGACGCTGATCTGAGGTCTGATGGGGGCACAAGACGCTGATCTGAGGTCTGATGGGGGCACATTCTGGTGATCTGAGGTCTGATGGGGGCACAAGACGCTGATCTGAGGTCTGATGGGGGCACATTCTGGTGATCTGAGGTCTGATGGGGGCACAAGAGGCTGATCTGAGGTCTGATGGGGGCACAAGACGCTGATCTGAGGTCTGATGGGGGCACAAGACGCTGATGTGAGGTCCTGATGGGGGCACAAGATGCTGATCTGAGGTCTGATGGGGGCACAAGACGCTGATCTGAGGTCTGATGGGGGCACAAGACACTGATCTGAGGTCTGATGGGGCACAAGATGCTGATCTGAGGTCTGATGGGGGCACAATGTGTTGATCTGAGGTCTGATGGGGGCACAAGATGCTGATCTGAGATCTGATGGGGGCACAGGACGCTGATCTGAGGTCTGATGGGGGCACAAGACACTGATCTGAGGTCTGATGGGGGCACAGACGCTGATCTGAGGTCTGATGGGGCAAAGGCTGATCTGAGGTCTGATGGGGGCACAAGATGCTGATCTGAGGTCTGATGGGGCACAAGATGCTGATCTGAGGTCTGATGGGCAAGATGCTGACTAGTCTGATGGGCACGAGACGCTGATCTGAGGTCTGATGGGGGCACAATGTGCTGATCTGAGGTCTGATGGGGGCACAATGTGTTGATCTGAGGTCTGATGGGGCACAAGACGCTGATCTGAGGTCTGATGGGGGCACAAGACACTGATCTGAGGTCTTATGGGGGCACAAGATGCTGATCTGAGGTCTGATGGGGGCATAAGACACTGATCTGAGGTCTGATGGGGGCACAAGATGCTGATCTGAGGTCTGGTGGGGGGCACAATGTGTTGATCTGAGGTCTGATGGGGGCACAAGACGCTGATCTGAGGTCTGATGGGGGCACAAGACGCTGATCTGAGGTCTGATGGGGGCACAAGATGCTGATCTGAGGTCTGATGGGGGCACAAGACGCTGATCTGAGGTCTGATGGGGGCACAATGTGTTGATCTGAGGTCTGATGGGGGCACAAGACGCTAATCTGAGGTCTGATGGGGGCACAAGATGCTGATCTGAGGTCTGATGGGGGCACAATGTGTTGATCTTAGGTCTGATGGGGGCACAAGACGCTGATCTGAAGTCTGATGGGGGCACAAGACGCTGATCTGAGGTCTGATGGGGGCACAAGACGCTGATCTGAGGTCTGATGGGGGCACAAGACGCTGATCTGAGGTCTGATGGGGCACAAGATGCTGATCTGAGGTCTGATGGGGGCACAAGACACTGATCTGAGGTCTGATGGGGGCACAAGATGCTGATCTGAGGTCTGATGGGGGCACAATGTGTTGATCTGAGGTCTGATGGGGGCACAAGACGCTGATCTGAGGTCTGATGGGGGCACAAGACGCTGATCTGAGGTCTGATGGGGGCACAAGACGCTGATCTGAGGTCTGATGAGGGCACAAGACACTGATCTGAGGTCTGATGGGGGCACAAGATGCTGATCTGAGGTCTGATGGGGGCACAAGACGCTGATCTGAGGTCTGATGGGGGGCACAATGTGTTGATCTGAGGTCTGATGGGGGCACAAGACGCTAATCTGAGGTCTGATGGGGGCACAAGATGCTGATCTGAGGTCTGATGAGGGCACAATGTGTTGATCTGAGGTCTGATGGGGGCACAAGACGCTGATCTGAGGTCTGATGGGGGCACAAGACGCTGATCTGAGGTCTGATGGGGGCAAGGGAAGGGGGCGCCATTTCATTTTTCGCCTCAGGCAGCAGAAAAACTAGAAGCGGCCCTGCCTCCTAGATATTCCACCATCAACTGTGAGTGGTATAATTGTAAAGTGGAAGATTTTAGGAACCACAGCAAGTGAGCCATGAAGTGGAGACCAGGTAAAGTTATAGAGCAGGGTCGCCGAGTGCTGAGGAGCATTGTGCATAAAAGTAACCAACACTCGGCTGACTCAATAACTGCAGAGTCCAAACCTCCTCTGGCAATAACATCAGCACAAAAACTGGCCGAGCAGCAGCATGCAAGCCTTACATGACCGAGCACAATGCCAAGTGTCATACGAAGTGGTGTAAAGCACGCCACCACTGGACTCTGGTGTGATGAATCCCGCTTCTCTATCCAGCAGTCTGATGGCGAGTCTGGGTTTGGTGAGTGGCAGGAGAAAGCTATCTGCCTGACTGCATTGTCCCAAACGTAAAGTTTGGTGGAGGAGGCATAGTGCTGTTGGACAATTGCTTAAAGGCATGGTTGGGTGAGTTTGGTGTGGAAGAACCTAACCCTGACTTTAAACTCATCAAACACCTTTGGGATGAACTAGAATGGAGACTGTGAGCCTGGTCCTCTCCTCCATCATCCATGTCTGACCTAAAAAATGTTCTAGATAAATAGGCAAAATTCCATATCCTCTTTTGAATATATATATACAAAGCCTTCCCAGAAGAGTGGAAGCTGTTTAAGCTGAAAAAGGGAGAGCATCTCCATATTATGATTGTTATGCAAACTATAAAACATGCCCCCCCAATAACCGGGCCCCTCATATAGATTATACTTACCCCACTCCCCAAAACCTGCGTCACATCAAAACATTTGGTGATGGGGGGAGCAGCCAATAGCAGGCTGTGACTGGGACGAGCCTCTCTATCTTCACCTGCGATGTATGTCTGTGCTATGGCTTCCATTTATAATGTAAGTCATAAAGCTGCTCTGAATCTGTTGTGTGACAGACTCGACAGACCCTAATGTCATATACGGGGGCTAAACATAAACCTAATATGCAAAATTAACTATGTATGCAAGATCCAGGGTACAAATCTCATCTTTAAACTAATTGTTTTCCGATATGTCTCTATGTTCCCAACATGTTAGCTGGTGACATCTAGTGGTAGAGGAAAGTATTTACTAATTGCACAGTTCGAAAATCTGTGGGGGAACACCTATCAACATACAACATACAAAAAAAACATACAAAAAAACTTCTAGCAATAGTTTAAAGCCTCATTCACACTTCTGTGCCCATAACGATATCTGTGAAGAGTCCGTGTGGCTGTTTTTTGCCCTTAATGTGCATGAGGGATCCGTAATCGCGGACCAAATATGGCATGCTGGTGTCACCACCGAACCATGGTCTGTGGAAAACCACTGTGTAAATAGACACATTAAAGTCAGTGGATACATGAGCAGTCTGTGGAGAACATAGACAGCACACATCAGTGATTCAATGACGTGTAAAAGAGGCCTAACAGATACCTCGACACACAGACGATTATTAAATGAGGCAGCAATTTCCCCAGAATTGGGAAACCATAGTCACGCCTTGACAGCTGCTGCACAAGCTATTTTAATGCCTATGGTAGCTCATGAATCATTTTCATTACCTAAGCCTGAAAAAACCTTCAGGTTTTTTTTTTTTGGCCTCCAGGAAGATAGACAGAAAAGTAAGATTGACAGAAATCATAGGATTTTCCCAGCAGTCATACAAACTAAAGAGTTCTGCCCCTTCCACTTTTGGGGCAATCCCTGTTTTACATTATAAAGACTACTAGAAAGTATATAAGAGTTCTGTGATGCACTTCCCTACACTCTTTGAAAAGATAAACCAAAGCAACAACCAGGTAAGATCAAGTCTATCCAGCAGCATTCTCTTTTCTTCATTGTTTTATTTTAATCTTTCTTACATTTCTCGTATTTTATTACTTCTACTTTGAATCTGTCAATTTCTGTTCCTTCTAGGACCTCTAGTGTTTTCTTCAGCTGAAGTTACAGTGACTTGTATGCCAACTATTTTTGACTTTTGGCTTTTATGGGCTTTTTATGTCAAATATCAGTCAATTCAACCAGTGCAGACCCCTGGTGAAAGAGAAAAACCACTAATGCTTTCATACTTATAAATGATAATTTATAAAATATTATACTGAAGCTGTACATTTTTTTAAGTAAAAAGGTGATGAATACATTTTTTTTAATGTATTTTGTTTAACCACTTCCAGACCAACAGTTTTACCCCCTCCCCATTCCTGACCAGGCACATTTTCAAGTTTTAGTCATAATTTAGCAAATTGTTGTTCTATTGCTCTGCCGAGCTGCATGTACTTGGTCTTGTTTTATCAGAACACACATCTCCCATATTGTGTAATAAAATAAGTGATATATATGACCTTCTGAGAATGTAGAAGTAAAAGGGGGAAAAATTAAAAGAGATAAACGGCACAATTTTGTAATGTTTGTGTCAGTGTGGCTTTGGCAGACGAGACTACTAGTTTATCCCTTAAAGTCAGACAGAGAGGTCAATCAACTTTTCTTAATTTTTTTACTTATTATTCTTTCTTACGTTTCTTACGTTTCTAATATTTGACTTTGACCCTGCCAATTTTCTCATCCATCTCTAGTGTTTTCTTAAGATGAAATTTCAGTGACTTTTATGTCAACTATTTTTGACTTTTGGGCTTTTGTGACAGGTTGTTTGTCAAATATCAGCTAGTTCAACCAGTTTAAATCCCTAGTGAAACAGAAGAACCACTAAATATTTTCTACTCACAAATAATTTTGAAAATATTATACTGAAACTCTAGATTTTTTAAGTGAAAAGGTGATGGATGCTGGAATTATCATCTATCTAATATCTATCTATCTATCTATCTATCTATCTATCTATCTATCTATCTATCTATCTATCTATCTATCTATCTATCTATCTACCTACTTCCAGACCAACAGTTTTACCCCCACCCCATTCCTGACCAGGCACATTTTCAAGTTTTAGTCACAATTCAGCAAATAGTTTTTTTTATTGCTCTGCTGAGCTGCATATATTTGGTCTTGTTTTATCAGAACACACATATCTCCATATTGTGTAATAAAGTAAGTGATATATATGACCTTTTGAAAAATGAAAAAAGATAATCAGCACAATTTTGTAATGTTTGTGTCAGTCTGGCTTTGGCAGAGAAGACTATTAGTTTACCCCTTAAAGTCAGACACACAGAGGTCCCTGGAGTTACTTTTCTTATTTTTTAAAATTTTTTATTCTTTCTTATGTTTTTCATATTTTATTACCCCTACTTTGACCCTGCCAATTTTCTGTTCCATCTATGGCCTCTGGTGTTTTCTTAAGATGAAATAACAGTGACTTTTACACATCAACTATTTTTTACTTTTGGGCTTTTGTGACAAGTTGTATGTGAAATAGCCAGTTCAACCAGTTTTTTTTAAAGTGAAAAGGTGATGAATGCTGGAATTATATCTGTGAATATATCTAATCTATCTATCAATCTCATATCTATCTATCTACAGTATCTATACATACATATCACATACATACACATGTATGAAATACAGGCATTTTATAGATTGCCTAAAGTATTCAGGCAATATATATATATATATATATATATATATATATACAGAGATTCCTTGAATTACAATATTAATTGGTTCTGGGTCCACCACTGTTGAAAATGTATATCTTAAATGAGTCCATAACTTTATGAAAAACTGGTCATTGGTCCCAAAGGTTCCAAAAGGCTGAGGATTAAAGAAAAAAAGGCAGGTAACTGAGACAGATAAAGCAAGTCCCTACATATAACTACATATAACAGAAATAGATGCTAGAAGCTGTAAATTACTTGCGATGTACAGGACAGGAGCTTCTTCAGGGTCTTATATACTACACCAAATGTACCAGTAAAATAACATGGAGTCATCCTCATATCATTTGACCTGGCACAGGTACATAGCCTTACAGGACATGTAGTACCTCACTGTACTGTAAAGAGGAGACCACCAGTGTTTTACCAGTGAAATGTTAATTAGATGGCTCTTCCAATCAATCACATATGCTGCAGATTCAGACAGTGGAGTTGATTTCTTTTCAAGATATCAGACTAAACAAACCTGTAAACTAAAGGAAAACGTTTCTAATGTGGTAATTCAATTAACTAAAACAACTGATCTGCATGGAATCATCTGAAAGGCTTAAAGAATCCTTCAGAAAACTCCAGCAGCATGGCTTCAATAGCACATACAGATGAAACTATTTCAGAAGAAGTGTCATACCACATGATAGTGACCATGGTCATGACATCACCCTATAATTGTCATCTTACTACACAATGTAGTTTACACAGGATCGGCACCAGGAGGACACAGGGTGGGGAATGCAGTGGTGGTAGGTGACATTTTCTATATAAAAGGTGCAAATGAAGGTTCTTGCTGTTGTGGTCATGATCATTTTACACATAGCTGTGTATTTGTGATGTTACACAGGACTGTAGGTAGACATACTGAATTATTTTGACTCATACTGATACATATGAATTACTTTGTTTCCAGCATTACAGTATGTAAATGGAATATCCAATACAAAATCCATGTACACCATCCATTACTACACCCAAGCTGATCACTGACTCACTTTATTGCACTCACAGTATAAGTTGTGACTCATGACAATGGATCTGACATATCCAGCTCTGCTACAGCTGAATCAGGTTTTATTACTCTCTCATACTTCTAATGAACCGTTGTTCTTTTTATACCTGGAGCACATCTAAGAAGCTGAGCATAGCAGAGCTGTGATAACATTCCTTTTTCCGCTTGATTGGAATGATAATGAAGAAGGAACAAGACAGTGTCTAAAGATCCACCTGAACCACATACTTAAGAGTCTGGGCACAGGGACGTGAATATTTTCATATTTCTCCTCTGTGCACTGGAATAAGCCATTCTATCACTTTTAAATTGACAGAGCTTAAATGGTTATACCCATCTCGTACACCAATTTTAGAAGACATCCGAGTCCTGTATTTTAATTGTAAGAAGCCCTGCACCTGTGTATCATGTAATAGGACAGATATGTATCCACAGAAAGTGAAACTAATTAGATTCTTATGGCATGATAGCAAGCAGAGATCTTAGGGCTCATTGACACGACCGTATTTTCTTTCTGTGTCCATTCCGTTTTTTTTTGCGGACCATATGCAGAACCATTCATTTCAATGGGTCCGCAAAAAAAACCCTGAAGTTAATCTGTGTGCATTCCATTTACGTATGTCTGTATTTCCGTTCCGTAAAAAAATAGAACATGTCCTATTATTGTCCGTATTACGGACAAGGATAGCACTGTTCTATTAGGGGCCAGCTTTTCCATTCTGCAAAATACTGAATGCACACGGACGTCATCCGTTTTTTTTGCGGATCCATTTTTTGCGGACTGCATAACTTGCATACATTTTCAGATCCATGTACTTCTTTTGTACTCTAAATGCCAATAGCATAAAAAAACAAACTTTGCTCCTGTGTTTCATATTTCCCATAGAAATAAGTGGCTGTGCTGTACTATCCTGTAAATTCAGATATTTGTGAGTAAATTTGATGAGTCACAAGGAACAGAATATAGAAACATATTACCTGTAGAGGTACGATGACATACACAGATGTAGCAGAGCTTGTTTTAGTTATTTCCATAGAACCACAGGTGAAGGAAACCGTTTGTACATAAACAATATAGCCCTGCTACATCTACAGTCATTGAATTTGTCATGTGTGAACATACACCAAAAGAATATTACCAGAATAATATTGGGAATAATCCATGTGACTTTTTAGTAGAACTACAAGTTCCAGCTTACTAATAATATACTAAATGTAATCTATCTTTCTTCATTCCATGGTTTATATAGGACACGTAGCCCATGGGTATCCTGGGACTTACAGTTCTTCCATTTCTCCCCTCCAGCCTTAATCAAAGTGTAGTTTTTGTCCCATTGCCAGCATTCCCCCGTACGATTTTATGGTTTCAGAATTAACCCATAGATGACCCATTTTCAGAGTCGACACTTTAACAGACAAAAATAAAGTTACGCGTAGGAAACCCCTGAAGTGATAATGATCTTTTTTAGTATAATATACTTTTTACAGCAGCCCAGTTAATCTTGAAGGTCATGTATTTAAAGTGCAGAGGATGTCGCTCTCTAAGACTGTGAGAAAAAAAGGTTTCCTGGATTAATAGCTGCAACTTTTTTTTTTCTCTCTCAAACTTGATCCCATTTGTTTATGCAGAAGACCAGCCCCCTGGGGAGACTTCTTTTTTGCACCTCGTGTAACATCTGACTGATCAGTGATACTTGAACAATGTTGTGCCCATGGAAGCTGCTCACGAACCCTGGGTACATTAAGAAAAAAAACTCGTATGATGTAACCGATCTGAACAACAATCAGCCCAAAAATGAGAAGCCTCTCAGGTAAGAAGAATATAGCAGTGATGTCCATTCATTTCAGACTGCATGATCAGACTGCAATCACCGTCTTCACTCTCCAATGATATAGTGTTATAATGATTCCTCATATTTACTCACTTGCATTCATTCTCTGACTAGTCATACAATAATAACCTTGCTACAGTTTATGTTTTTCTGTATAATAACTTATTATTATATTCACTACTGTTACAGAATATGTATTCTGGTATAACCTGGGCGTATTATATGTTATGTCTATATTCTATACATTCTAGGCAATAGATATGTGATTAAAACCCAGATTCATGCAGTGATGTGCACTTTAGATGTCAGAAAAGGGCGATCAATGGAGTTAAGCATCTCATCCCTCATTCCTTCATACTCATCATTGAAGTGACTGTGAGATAGGCTAGGGTGATATGGGGTCATGAGAGATGATACATTTGCAGCATTAGGGCTCATGTCCACGAGAGTAAGTGCTCAGTGCTCATATTGTGGACCGTAAACAACTGGTCCATAATATACGGGCACTGGCCTTGTGCATTCTGTGGTGCGGATGTGGACCCATTGACTTGAATGGGTCTGCAACCCGCAACATACGATCGTAGATAGGACTTCATCTATCTTTGGCAGAGTGGAGGCACAGATTGGAGGAATTACTAAGCACTTCTATGGTCTTCCCATGCATGCCTTCACAATGCAAAAAGATAGAACCAGTGCCTGTGCATTGCGGAACCACTATTTGCGGTCCGCTGCATGGGCATTGAGTGCTTATGCTCATGAGTATGAGCCCCTACTGTGAATCAAAATTTCCTTGTGGAGAAAAAAGTTGTTGCTACCTTGGAATTAGAGATGAGTGAGTTCTTTAAAATTTTATTCAGGTACGATTCAACCAAATCGGCCATCCGATTAGATTCAGATTCAAGTAAATTTGACCCAAATTAAAATTGCTCTAATTGACTGGAACAGACTCTCTCTCTTACTCCCTCTCAACATTTGGGTTAGTTGCAATCAGAACTTAAAAAAAAAAACAATTTGGGACTGAATTTTAGAATTGGTTGGAATTTTTTCCATTGTGAAGACAAGTGACATTTACTGAAACTTGCAGGTGGCTTTCTCAGGGGCATCTCCTTTCTCAGGGGGTATATCCTTTCTCTTGGGATGTGTCCATTCTCAGGGTGCATGTACTGTCTAAGCATATGCATCCACCTGAGTGAGGTGGACAGAGAAATTAGAAAGAGCAAACAGCAGGTGGCGATATACAGATTGGTTTCTTTGAATAATTCAGTTCCAGGTGCAGGTTTGAAAACTGTAGAATATTTATCATGGAAAAAACCCTTTAAGGAATATGTTTAGTATATAATAGTCTGAGAATGTCAATGATAATTTACTTACAGTTTATGAGGGCTGTACTTGTGAAACTGCACTAAGGGAGGTGCAGGAAATCTGATAGGAATCCTCCTCTCACAATTTCTCAAATAGAAACGGAAATATTACATGATAACAGCTCAGCACTGATGAACTCGCTATACTTCTATTAGATGTGATTTATATAACACAGTACTGGAGATACTGTAACTGTAAAAAGCAATGTGCCTGTATGTACAGATTTTGCTATTGGCTGTGACGTGGACATGTTTAGAGATTTATCAAACTGGTGTAAAGTAGAACTGGCTTAGTTGTCCATAGCAACCAATCAGATTCCACCTTTCATTTTGGAAAATGAATGGTGGAATCTGATTGGTTGCTAGGGACTACTAAGCCAGTTCTACTTTACACCAGTTTGATAAATCTCCTCCATAGTATTTTCCTACAGACATGGTCCCCGCTGGGGATAGCAGCAAGTGCTGGATATGAAGATGTCCACAGAAGAGCACTACACTTAATTATGTAATATGTGATGCTCTAATTGACACACTAGGGGGGAATGCGGCTGTCTCCGGCCGCAGTGATGGCCTGACTGAAAAACTTCAGTCCAAACAAAGAGGAATAAGAGCCAGAACAGGAAGTACACTAAATGGAGTGAATTAAAAAATGTATCCAGAAAACCATCCATATGTTTAAAAAAATAAAAAATATAAAAAATCTCACAATAGATTACTCACATATAGGCATGTGACTAAAACATTTGATGGAAGTGTCCTCTTAATATTTTAAATACACTGATGCAGGGGCGTAGCTAAAGGCTCATGGGCCCTGGTGCAAGAGTCCAGCTTAGTGGTCAGGGGCTGGGAAGCACATAGCCTTCGTGCTGCCTGGGACAAAAATTAAAACGGCACCCCACCCCCCATGCCAAATTCTTGACCTAACCCCTTCCCTCCAGCCAGAGGTGTAGCTTGACCAGCATGCACTTTCTATAATACAGGTGTCTTCTTATACAGCACAAGGGTCTTTGGGCCCCCTCAGGCTCCCGGGCCTGGTAGCGACTACTACCTATTCACCCCCTCCTGCACTGATGCATTGAGGACCCAACACTGACCATTTTTGATTCTTCCATTACCATGTTCATTTTAGCCAAATAGATATATTTTATTTGATATATCTATAGAGAAAAAAAAAAAAGTCATTTTTAGTAGTAACTGGCACCATGTATCTCTGAGGGGAAGATAAATAGTCAGGCAAGAAAGATCACAGACAACGTTTGACTGTAGATTTACCAGGTCTTAGACTGCCAAAATTGCCAAGATCTATCTACAAAAATCTTAAGCCTATGTTCATCAGCTTCATAACAATGATGGTCTGCTTTCAGTTTAAGGGTCTGGTCCAGCAGGATAATCATTAACCTACTGGGGCATGAAGAAGTCATAGCAGGTGATGAGCCACTGTAAAGAGTGGATCTTGCTCTGGAGGCACTCCGACTTCCCTCTGTGACATGTAATTCTGCAGTTTTTGCTACCATACTGCATATTAAAGGGTTGCCTTATAAAGACCCTCTATCCAGTTATAATAAATATCTTACTGGATAAACCCCTTACTTGTGGTTATTTTGTTCGCCTGTCTCCTACCATTAAGAGGTGAAATGCTGTACCTGTGACTTACGGACAACAAAGGGGAAGCTAATATCATATGTAAATCTCATCACAGACAACATAAAACATTTAAATAAAAGAAAGAAAAAAGAAAAATGATTGTGCCTGACCATATTACTGCTACTATTAACCACCCATGGTATTTTTATTTTTTTAAAGTGCATTGAAAGAAGAGGACGCGAAATCCAATGGCACAAAAAGTGATATGGCCGAAAGAAAAGCAGAATTACAAGTAAGTACTAAATGATCACCTAGTTTAGTCTGAGAAGGTTGCTATAGTTGGTGTCCCTGATACTTACTGTTTATAAAAGCATATAAGATACATCAATGACATAAAGTAATAAAATATATGTTTGTATCTTGAATATTTAAAGGGTTAGCCCAGTAATAATATATATCACCTAGCCTGTGGATATGTATGAGCAAAAATAGTCTGTACAACTGCGCACCCCTCCCAAGCTGTGGATAATTAACTATGTGTTGTGTTGAGTGCCAACTAACTATATTAATTTAAGATTGTTAGGGAGAGGTCAACATCTTGGACCTCCACTGATCACAAGAACAGCGGAACCTGAGTCTCTTTTGTGAACAGAGCAATAGTGTGCATGCATGACAACCGCTCCATTACTGCTCCATTTATGCAAGTAGTGTGGCCACTAGCAATCAAATGTTCATTATCTAGCCTGGATAGGTGATAAATTTTGTTCCTCGCCATCCCTTATCTCTCGAAAACTGTTACGATGCAATAATTAGGGCTCTATAAATGTATTATTACAATATACATGCAATAAAAATATTGTATGTGTTTTTATGTACATTGCATTTTAATTGCTGTTTACCCTTCTGGTTCACCACCTCATACATTCAAAGGTAGACTAATATGCTCAGAAGCTTCCCTGCTCCCTTCCCCTCAGTGATGGTGTAGTGATTTCACAGTGATGCAAATAAAGTGGTCCAGGCTCCTTTCATCCCTGCTTATACTGCTAATATATACTACTAATTCGTAGAAATACATAGCTATATCTATCTGTAGACAGTGGAGAAGGAACTTATTGGGTATTTCATACAATATAGATTTCTGGGCTATATGTGAGGGACTATTTTCTATGCAGGAGTGGAAGACGTTAACAAGAGCTAATTGCAATGCTTCCTAAAACATGCACTTGCTTGATGAGCTACTGCCCACCCACAGAAAGGGAAGCAAGTCCTCCAAATAAGCAGATAACTGAGCAGAAAAAAAGTTTAATACTGAATATTTTTGAGATATTGCAGCCATTTCTCATGACAAACACTTGAAGGATGAATCGTGTCTTGGGAAGGTAGAGACATTTTTAGACTATCCTTTTCATCCAGGTCTGGATCAGGAGGCCCCTTCATACAAAGCTGGTAGAAGCCTCTGGACAGAAATTTCTAGGATGACCTCTTCTTAGTAACACATGGCTTAGTTAAGCTGTTCATATGCATTCGATAATTTTCATCAGATTCTGCTAATGACGGTGGATACACAGTCTAATATATTTTGGGGCACGGCCTGGCTGGTCCTTACTGTGTGCTGCTGTGAAATACAAGAAAAACACATGGTTTAGTTTAACATACCTGTTACTTTGTTCCTCCACAGTTAAGTGGAAACTGGAGGTTCCTTGGCGCCTGGGCAATTGTTTGTCCACCCTACAATTATTGCCTCATTTCATCTATTGTTCTCTTTGAATATTGACATTTAAAAATACCCTGATGGAACTGACCATTTAAAAGGAACTCACAGCCTTACATAGTAGAACAACACATTTTCCAACATTGCCCATGATAAGATAAGATTACATCCTGGTCCACCCTTATTCCACTCATCAACTTAACCACCCTAAAATTCAAGCGATGCTAATCTTACTGTTCAAAGGCCATGTCTCATCCCTGATTTGGAAATTGGGATAGTGCCACAAAAGGGAAGACAATTAATTTTTCACTTAGGAGCTTTCTATTAACCGTATTTGCGTTTTTCAGAAGGGTGCTCCGGAAAACCATGGACATTCGTGCAAAAAAGTGGCTTGTCCCAAATATCTCAAGCTAAGAAACTATGAGAATGGAAAGATTTTGCAAGACACATTACATCTCAATGCAAAACAGGTAGGATGTCCTATACCAAATCAAGCCTGCTTTCTTTCAACTGCATTTGACATATTGATTCAGATTGATTCAGATTGCTACAGATTTCTGCACTCCATCGTGAATCACTTGGCATATTCCCATGGACAAATGTAGCAGGCATTCATTTTACTATTACCTCTTTTGGCTTTGGTGATGTTGCATAGTTGAATAGTTTGTCTGCTTTGGACAATCTCTTCCTGTTAGAAGGATCCCCTAACAATAGGCTGATCACGGGCTGTCCTGTTTCTGGGTTCCCAGTAAACAGCTGTGATCTGTGAGGGAACCAAGACGTATTCAATCCCCATCAGGGCCCACCGGAGGGGAAATTAAGTATTACGCAAATTTTTAGTCATTGTGCTGTCTGCACAACTCCTAGGTTCTCCAAAGCAAGAAATGCTCATTGTTGCCATTCTTTTCTGTACTGGGGACGCCACTTTATTTACTCCCAAATAAGTTAATTGTAATTGGTTTTCTATGTAATCTCTCTCGGAATTGGGTACCTTCTAAATCTACCAAGAAAATCCAACTACAATAGGAGTCCAAGATACATGCCCCCAGCATAGTTCATGTGTGATAGATGTGGGTCCCGAAGATGTGAAAAACCCTGACCCCTTTCCTGCCTGAGATGTCTGCCATGTCCACAATGAATATGCATGGAGAGGTGCCTGCACACATTTATCTCTATAGGAGTTACGGAAAATTTGTATAAAGGAGTATTCTGATTAGGGTACATACTCACGGTCAGGTTTACTCATGTAATTTTGAAAGCCAAAATCAGGAGTTGATCATAAAAGCATAAATAGTATAAAGGACAGATATGACTTGTTTTTTTAATTCACTCCTGGTTTTGGCTTCCGAAATTTAATCAAGAAACCTGACCACGTGGTCATAGACATGACGTCAACCCCTATTAACAGGATAGGGGGTAACTGTTTGATTGGTGGAGGTATGACTGCTAGGATTTCCAACTATTGCAATAACAGGGTCCTTATGCCTCTAAAATGAATGGAGCAGTACCATTCATCTTTATAAAACTGACGGAAATAGACAAGCACTGTACTCAGCTATCTCAGTCTGCCCAGTATAGAATGAATGGAGTGGCAGTGTACATGCTATAGTAGTTGCTCCATTCCTTTTTGGCTTACAGGTTCCCCATTCTCATAATTGGCTTGGGTCCCAGTGGTCGTACCCCTGCCAATCTAATAGTTATGCCCTATCCTTTGGCTATAGAATAACTTTATCTAACCAGAAAACCCCTTTAAGCCTGCATGTCTCATTCAAGGTCATGCAGCCCTACCAGCGAAAGATGTTTTCCCTTTAAGAAATTCTGAAATACTGTTGTGTATCTCCTCAAGTGTTATGATGAGGACATAATAAATCTCATTTTTTCATTTACAGAGCCTCAGTTGTCAGTCATCTGTTTGTCATGGATCAATCATGAATCCTAAGTGTTATGTGCGAGGTCCAAGGGATAAGCCAGTACCTCAGGATGTTCTATTACCTCAAGCAGTGGAGTTTATTAATCAATATTACAAGTCTTTCAAAGAGTAAGTTATCGTTATGAGTAGTTTGCATTCATTGTCCAGAAAGTCAGCACAGAGTTGTAACTTGAAGGTCCAGAGCCCCACTGCATAATCTATAACAGTTCCCTCTTCCTTTCCATGTGTCTTTTATAAGACTCCAGTGTCAGAGGGCAGGGTGCCACTGCTACATTTGCACCTACTATAGCTACACCCATGAATAAATATATTTATATTTACTGTAAATTGCAGTAGTATGCATCAGACTTCTGTATCTTTAGTTTCCCCTGTCGTCAATCAATAATACAACCAGGCTAAAGGAATCAGCAAAAAAAGACCCCTTAATACTTAGGCCATTTCCCTATTGTAATAACATGGAAATCTTTAAATATAATTTTTCTCTCAATTTATTTCAGGCCCCAAATAGAAAACTACCTTAATAGACTGGAAACAATCACCAAAGATATTGAACATACGGGAACCTACCAGTTAACATACGATGAGTTGGTATTTGCATCGAAACAGGCATGGAGAAATGCCCCTAGGTGTATAGGACGGATCCAGTGGAATAATTTGCAGGTAAATAAATCTTTAGTACTGGAGAATATTTCTTTTTGGGGTTCCCTTTATCATCAAATGGTAATCATCTGTGAAGAACTACCTTTGATGAGAACCTAGAAAATATTAGCAAAACAGAGACATAATTAAAGCCCATGGACCCTGCTACAAAAGCTTGGCTTGGTGCCTCCTCATGCACAGACCACCAAAATCTCACCCTGTATACATGTGTATGTATCATATGACTAAGGGCTCATGCACACAGACATATTATGGCTTGCTTCAATTTGTATGAATCTGTAATCTGGCTCCCATAGCTACCATGTATAATCCAGATCCCAGACTCAACATTAATGCAAACCATAGAAATGCAGACCCCAGACAAGACTCCTAAAGAATCCAGACCCCCAAACCAAACCCCAAAATCAACTTAGATTCTAGATTCTAAAAGAAATGCAGACTCACAGATGACAAAATCAATTCAGACCCTAGACCAGAACCCTCCGATTACATACAGCTGCTCATTACCGGGTCAGGTTCTCTTCAGTTTCACATACAGTACCAATACACTGGGCCCTGACACTGTTAATCATGTGATATTTATGCAGCATGTGAAGGAAGAGAATATCCAGCGCCGAGCATAAAACTAAAACTAAACTTTGTTTGTTGGATATACATTAAAAACCAGCGGTGTATTACCACATTAAAAAGGGGCATTTTATGATTTTTAATGTATATCAAATAAATTAAGTTTTTATTTCATGTTTATGCTCGGCTCTAGATATTTCCTTCCTTAATATGCTACAATACACCTTATAGTTATTATCTGCTAAATTCCATGAATCCCATGCTCGTAATTTCCATTCAAGGTGTTCGATGCCCGGGACTGCAAGACAACTAAAGAAATGTTCCAGCTCATCTGTCGTCATATAAAATACTCCACCAATGGTGGCAATATAAGGTATTTATCGAAACATTTTTATGTCTGCTTTTAAAATAGAGTTATCAAATTTACTTGCAACTTCGTTCTCCATCTGGTGTGGTAGGTGCAATGTTTGTAAGATATGTAGCATGGTAAATATGTACCCATCTTTGTCATTTCTACTCTACTGTAAAAATAGCCAATTGGTCTAGAAATACAGTGATATTAAAGGCTACGTACACCTTCAGAGGCAATTTTTGTTACTCATTTTTGGCTAAAAATCATTTTTTCAATTGGCCTTTATTAAAAATATTGAGCTGGTCTGTTACAAAGGGTTAACTGTTTTTCTAACTGTGTGACTGGTACTTTCATTTTGTGCTGGTCATCTAATAACCCTTATCCTTAAATTACTGAGAGGTCATAAACCCTTATTTAAGTCACATTCTTATCAGTAAGATAAGAATTGAGCTATAATGAGTGTTTATAATGTCAGAAAACAGAGATAAGGAGCCCATCTGCTCCACAGATGACGGAAAAGACAGAAAATCCAAAGGGGACTACTAGAGCATCTCAGCTCTGTACAGAAAAAAGGATGCCATATTTTTAATAGAAACTTTAATATAAATTGTACAGTATTCAAGACCTTTGTATACTTTTTGATCAAAATGCATAAGCCTACTCACCACTCCCTACACTCATTTGGCACAGCTCCATGTGGCTGCCACCACCACTGCAACACAACGATACCTAGCAGTCCAACAGTGCCCCTGCTGTCAGGCTAAGGCATCCTGGGCCCCACCAGCTTACAGGCACAGCCCCATATCACTGCAATATATGAAGAGAGAATTTTTAACCAAAATGATTCCCAAAAATTACCTCAATTTTGGTTAATGCAGCAGAGCATTATAAACATGGTTGTAAAGTCGGATATACCATTTGAAGACCAACTGGACTTTGAACACCCTGTTATAGTTCTGAATATAATGTTAAGTAACTTAATGTTTCCTTATATTAGGCTGTAGCAGAGCTCAGTATCAGATGACACAAAGATTTTTTTAATCAGTCATTTTTTAAACAATTGCAGGTAAACTACAGTATTTTCTTAAAGGGGTTTTCTTAGGACATAGGATAGACCATCAATATCTGAACAGTAGTGGACTGAGCTGGTTACTACAGTGCTGCTCCCATGCACTTTAAATGGAGAAGTGCTATAGTAACCACCTCCATCCACTGCTCTCAATGGATAGAGATGTAGTTCTGGTGGTGATTTCTCCTGCTGGAGCTACTTCAGAACAACTGATTGGCATAGGTGTGGGGTGTCAGACCCCCGCTAATCAGATATCAAAGGCCTATCCTGAGGATAGTGTTTTCTCCATCAGACTACTGTATGATGCCTGGTGTAAATGCTATATCTATCACAGTCCAACATAGCACATCCTCCTCTGCTCAGACATTGACCCAGCCAGAGGCTGGTGGAATATGTCAGGTCATGCCATCTTAAAGCCAAAAGGAAACCAAGATGCTTCTCCATCTTTGATGAAATTCTTACAACTGTCAACCTGCTAATGTTCCATGAGAATGTTTCAAGAGAATGATAATTAACCCAGTTTTCACTGAAATTCAAATGAGTTGTCCCATATTGTCTTTCTCTCAGGTCAGCAATTACCATATTTCCTCAGCGTACTGATGGGACACATGATTTCAGAGTCTGGAACAGCCAGCTAATTCGATATGCAGGGTATGAAATGCCCGATGGGGTATTCATTGGAGATCCTGCCAGCATAGAATTTACAGAGGTATGTGACTGGAGGATATCTGCACACATGAAATATTTTAGTAGTTGTTTTCATCCTGTATATTACAACAATGGAACTATAAACCTAGAAGTGATTGTCTACAACCCTATTCAATCTTATTTGTACAACCATAAGCAAGTGTTTTCATTAGCATCATGTTTTAATGAAATATGAGTGAATTGTGCAATAAGGATGGCAGCTCTACAAAGATGGCAACTGGGGAATGAGGGATAGTATTTTGAATATGGGACATCCTCCTGATAATCTAGAAGGAAGGGTGGACCTCAACATTCTCTAGCTATTGTGTCCCCCTTCTGGAAGAGCCAAATATTGAAATCTGAGGGATGTTTTGGCAGCAACCTAGGCCGGCACCAGAGCTTAGATGGGCCATCGTAAGCTTGGGGCAAGAGGTGGCCGCTGATCTTTGATGTTTGCAGGGCCTTTAGGTCCTGAGGGTTGGGGAACTGGTCATAGACCCTTCTCCATTCAGAGGGGGTTTATGATAGACTGCATTCTAGAGAAGTTTTTTGTGATTGTCACAGTTTTTTGCTTGTAAGTAGAAGAAAACATCATCTCTGTTCTTGGATAAATTGAAATGGGCTACTGAACACATTACAGTTAGATTTGGGTTTAGGTTAAAGGGTTGTTCAAAATTACAACATAGGGACTTCTTTTTTGGAGAAACAGCTCTTCACATATCTATAAACTTTCGTCTGATACTACATCTAAGGTTCTTGTACTTGAATGAGGCCAAAATGCAATACCAGAAACAGCCCATGACCAAGAGTGGTGCTGTTTCTAGGGGTAAAACAGCAAACCACTTTATTTGATCTTTCTTCCCCTTTGTGCATTAAATTGTAGACCTGGATTTAATGATAATTCGATATTTAATATGAATTCAGTTGATTAAAAGCATTAGAAGCAGTTATGGTGACTTAGAGTTACAGGGTTAGATTTATAAACCGTTGTTTTGAGTAGTACTGATCCAGTATATAAATATGTGGTGGGTGGATGGGGAAGGTTTAAGGAAATACTGAAGATGACATGATGTCCTACATTTCATAATTTAATCTTAACTATTTTTCTAGCTATGTATACATCTTGGATGGAAGCCAAAATATGAGCGATTTGAGATTCTCCCTCTGGTACTGCAGGCAAATGGAGAAGATCCTGAATTATTTGAAATACCTAGAGATCTAGTACCTGAAGTTATAATGGAGCACCCAAAGTAAGAGATGGTTATTATTCAAATCAGTTGAAAAACACTTAGAATATTATATAATTTTGTGCTCAGATATATCATGTATATATCTATGACTGTACCTATGAAGGCAGAGAGATCGATAGATATATAACTGAAGAAAGGCATAGCACTCAACAGGCATCCTTGAAAGGTGTTTTTTTTGTCTTATTTTCAGATTTGAGTGGTTTAAGGATCTCAACCTGAGGTGGTACACGCTACCTGCAGTTTCCAACATGATGCTCGAAGTTGGAGGCATTGAATTTACAGCCTGTCCCTTTAATGGCTGGTACATGGGGACAGAAATTGGTGTTCGAGACTTCTGTGACGTTCAGCGGTACAATGTGCTGGAGGTAACTCATATGTGCATTCATACAATGAGTGGCTTGTTCTAAGGTCTGAGGTTGAGGGTTAAGCGTTTCATTTTTAGAGAGTAAGAAACCTTTGCAGCAGAGATGACTGAGTACGACCATGGGAAAGTAGTCTAACAGGAACTGACATGTAGTCCACCCATTTCTTGTGTGCTGTGAAACTAAGTTATATGCCACAGAGCAAGTGCTGTGTCATCAGAAAATGACCTATAGTTTAAATCATGTTTTTATATTTAACATATTTCAAGGAATTTTTAGTGATGTTATTTTTAATTTTCCATATCAATATCTATATTTAAACAAAAAACAAAATTCTGCAGTTTTCTCACTAGCCACTAAGATTAGTAATAGGCACCACTTCTTGGTCTGCAGAAATCACTTAACTGCAGTTATCTTCTTATCTGTCATTCTGAACCTGCCTGTAATTATATTACCTCTGTGTATAGACAAGACAGGATCCACCATTCACAATACGTGATTGTGAAAGCTTATCTATTCTAGGTCACAGAACATGCCTAGAAAACTCTCCCATAGTAGTCAATGAGGTCCCCTCCTGACCATTGTGTCTATGGACCAAGTGGCAGTCGTAAAGCTATTTTATTAATGCTTTCTAAATGCTGTAAAGAACAGCTCAGGCAAGATGTCCGCCCCCATAATCATGGATCCGCCAACCCCCCCCCCAAAAAAAAAACAGATGCAATACGGATGCCAAACAGACGTCATCTGTATTTTTTGAGGATCTGTATTTTGCACACTGCAAAACACATACGGTCGTGTGAATGTAGCCTAAAGGATATATGTTTTTTAATTATTTTAACAACATCCATGCAGTTGGACCATTAAGAACTGTTGAATTATGATTCAGATCTTCTTTACATTACGTTTGTATCCACATTTAAGTAAATTATCTAATATATAACAATGTGACTTTCCAGGAAATTGCAAGGAGGATGGGTTTAGAAACTCACAAGCTTACGTCTCTGTGGAAAGACTACGCAGTTGTTGAACTGAATTTAGCCGTTCTATACAGCTTTCAGGTAAGTTCTGCCATCATGGTCAAGTTCAAATCAATATACTTTATGTATTAAGCTTAAATACTCTATTTTCCATTACGGAAAAAAAATTGCTAGTATGTACAGTTTACAGTTTGGATTCATGCAACAAGGCTATGTGGAAAAAACTATGACCTCTGGCCTACTGTATAGCGAATGGTGAGGACTCATCTCCTAAATTGCAATGGAAAATTGAAATACAACCTATGATTGTTCAAATGTGCAGTAAATACAAGCTCTTTTCATGATCATTGGGCCAATTCTCTCACCCACTTCTGTTTGCCAAGAGTCCTGGGTTGTAGTCATCAAAGGGAATGGAACTAACCTAGGCAGAGCCCCTTCTCTCCAAGGGCCCATAGCATCCTTACAATATAGCCCCTTGAAAAAACAACACGAGGGTCTTTAATTATTATGTACATAAGACTCTTTTTGGGATAAAACATTAACAGGGTACTCCTATATAGTAATGGGACCCTCCTGAGGTTGTTCCACTTGTAATCAGCCAAGCGAGCTGTTTCCGTAACCATTCACTTGCATGGCTACAGCATTGCAAAGCCCACTTGGCTGCTTCCATAGTTATGACCACCTCTGGCTGCCACATCCAGATTAGATGGAGGTACTGTATTCTAGAGAGAGTTGTGGGTGTCAGAGGTGGGTCCTGCAACTGTCAGACATTTATGGCATATCATATGGATCAGATGGAGATACCCCTTTTAGTAGCCATCTGTAAGTGGTGTTGTGCAGTTAGTCTTCTTCCTTTATTATTCCAATAAATGTCACAGGGAGAAATGTCTAAAGTCTCCCCTCATAGCTGGCTGTTTCTAGGATATGGACAAGTTGAGTCATTAATTTTGACCTGACTAAATTGGCTTCCCGTAGCTCCCATAGTGATACAGATCATCAAATGCATAGGTCATAAATGTCAGAGAGAAGCAGTTTGTTCCAGAAAGACTCCAAATGGATGTAAAATATACAATATGCCAATATTTTAATGTGCATTTTGTATATTTGGGTAAGATGGTCAATCTTGGAAAAATCTAGAAAATCTTAATGACAGGGATAGATTGTTGAAATGATCAAATGGATGCAAAGTTCTTATATAAAACAATTTTTATATTTTAGAAACACAATGTGACCATAATGGATCATCATTCTGCTGCTGAGTCTTTCATGAAGCATATGGAGAATGAGTACCGGTTAAGAGGAGGATGTCCAGCAGATTGGGTTTGGCTTGTTCCACCAATGTCAGGAAGCATCACTAAAGTGTTTCATCAGGAAATGCTCAATTACATTCTGAACCCATTCTACTTCTATCAGGTAAAAGAAAAGTCCACTTAAAGAGCAACCGTCACCTCTCCAGACATGTCTGTTTTAGTAACCACTTGTATTTTCCCATGTCATAACAACTCTATCATTCCTTCTAGAAATGTATGAATGGATTGCAATAAAGGTCCATCTGGATCTTACCATATTGGGGTGTGTCCCTGCACAGTCTGACACTGGCAGCACCGATTGGATAGTGTCAGACTGTGCAGGGACACACCCACAAATGGTAACACCCAGCTGGACCTTTATTGTAAACTTCTGGCAATTCATTCAATAGGTTCTAGAAGGAATAATAGAGAAATAGCACAACATAGAGTTACATGAAAAGATGCTCCAGAACTGTTATTACATGGGGAATGCTAATACTTACTAAAACAGGAAGGTACTTTAGGAAATGATATTACAGTTGTATTTAGAGCAAAGAACCACTGATTCTATTCATCAGAATCGTAGGTTGAAGCTTGTCACCTGCTACAAAATCTTTACCTGTGCCTTTATATTAGCTTATTGATAAGGGTATATAAAACATTTTTTCAGATCGATGCTTGGAAAACTCACAAGTGGCATGACGAGAGCCGCAAACCAAAGAAGAAGGAATTCAAACTGAGTGTTATTTCCAAGTAAGAGCCAAGATTTGTAACCCAGATATCTGAATAGGAACCCAGCCTTTCCACTTGTAGTGACATGAAACGCGTCTGTTACCATTTATCCTTTATGACAAGGGAGTTTTCAACATTGTAATGATGGAGCAAGCAGGCTGCTGAAATAAGATAACTCTAAGGGTCCACTTGGTTGGTGGACATTGCAGAAGAAAACATTGCTGGACGCTTAGGAAACATCTGTTAATCCTACTGTAGAAATGGGCGATGGGTTGCTCTGACATGTTTTGCTAGTTGCATACATTATATGTTTAATGTACATTTTGTATTTGTTATTTTAGGGCAGTTCTTTTTGCTTCAGCGCTTATGCGGAAATCTATGGCTGCCAGGACGAAGGCAACTATACTCTTTGCGACTGAAACTGGGAAGTCTGAGACATTTGCAAAAAAGCTGCACATGTTATTCAGCTATGCCTTTAACACTAAGGTAAGAAAAACCTGTAGTATCCTTACATGTGCTTTTAGATGGTATAAGGGCATCTGTCAGCAGATTTGTACCTATGAAACTGGCTGACCTGTTACATGTGCACTTAAAGGCATCTGTGTTGGTCCCATGTTCATATGTTCCCGCATTGCATTACTATATGCAAATGAGCCTCTAGGAGCAATGGGGCCGTTGCCATTACACCTAGAGGCTATGAACCTGCTTCTTGTGACTGTCCAAGAAAATGTATTTCAACCTTCTACTGTTTCTTCCATGATCTCTTTTCATCATCCACATTGATCATTAACTGCAGATTAATCATTACCCCCTGAGCTGCTATTCCTGGTATTCAAAAGTTATGTCCATAGTGCCCATTCTGGACAGAAATCCATGGTGATCAACCAAACTCAAGAAGGTTAGCTTCAACTGAAAAGAGTCTCAACTGGTCTCTTCACATGGTGATCATTGATGAGAACCTGACAGAAAAACTGCATGGGGTTGTCCTGAAGTTACCTCTGTTTCCATTTTAATCATTAACTCACCCATAAACCTTGAGATCTAATGTGAAGAGACCCTTGACAGCTATTTTTTAGGAATGTGATGAATATTTTAATGATCCCTATATGAACATATCTTATGGAAGTTTTTTTAATTAAATGTTTAATATTGCAGGTGGTCTGTATGGAAGATTACAATATTGGAAACTTGGATAAAGAATCTCTTCTCCTGGTGGTTACAAGTACATTTGGCAATGGTGACTGCCCCAGCAATGGAGAGGTGGGTATAATATATCTGGTTTAGACTTTAGAGTGGAAAAATGGCCAACTCCAAAGGCAACGAGGAAGCCATAGGCAGCAGATATTTAAGACAATGCACATAAAAAGATGAGATTACTCTAGAAAAGATAGATAGATATGAGATAGATAGATAGGTAGGTAGATAGAGAGATAGATATGAGATAGATAGATAGATAGATAGATATGAGATAGATAGATAGATAGATAGATAGATAGAATGACAAAGACAATATATCTTTACCTTACTGCATTAGTAATGATACTTTGCCTACACTCTCTAAATATTTTTATTGTATTTTATAGAAATTCAAGAAATCAATTTTCAACTTGAAGAAACTGCAAGACAAATTGAGGTATGAAAGCCTACAGAAACAGTGTACAGGGTAAACTGCAGTAACTCCTGAACAATACAGTAATGTAGAATATATGAAGGGATGGATAGTATTATTTAGTATAGTGAAGGAACAGACACATGGTGCGACAAGCACAGACAACCGAATCCTGCCTACCCATGGTGGTCAGTGGGTGATCAATTTTGAAGGTAATGCCTATGTTTGACCTGCAGAATCATATTGCGGGTGGGATGGGTTACAGTCGCGTCCGCTTGCTGAAATGTGTGCAGACAGATAAACGGAACAGCCAAGCAATGGCCGTGTGCATGTGCCCTAAGAGAGGACTTCCCAGGCTCAATAGGATTCCTCATTGGCCCAAGTGAGAAATCCATGGTTTGCAGAACACATTTCAGAAATCTATTTTCATCACAGCTCAGTTTATGACGTCATGTGAAGTATTATGGTAGAGTTTTGTTGATGCATATATTATATAACATTATCTACTTATCTATAACATGTGTGTCTCACAGACCTTTGCTTTTACACCAGGTATGCTGTTTTTGGACTTGGCTCCAGCATGTATCCACAGTTTTGTGCATTTGCCCATACCCTAGACCAGAGGCTGGCACAGCTTGGTGCCTCCCAGATCAGTCCTACAGGTGAAGGAGATGAACTTAGTGGGCAAGAAGAAGCTTTTCTGTCATGGGCCATTCACACTTTTAAGGTATGCATAGGTGTTTAACCCCTTAAGGACCATGCGAGTTTCTGTTTTTGTGTATTCGTTTTTTACTCCTGGCCTTCCCCGAGCAATAACTTTTTTATTTTTCCATTCACATAGCTGTATTAGGGCTTGCTTTTGACAGGACAAGTTGCACTTTCCAATCCCATCATTTAATATTTTAATAAGACTGGCATTTTGGGACACGTCAATGCCAATTATCTTTATTTTTATTGTTTTTATATATATATATATATATATATATATACACTCACCGGCCACTTTATTAGGTACACCTGTCCAACTGCTCGTTAACACTTAATTTCTAATCAGCCAATCACATGGCGGCAACTCAGTGCATTTAGGCATGTAGACATGGTCAAGACAATCTCCTGCAGTTCAAACCGAGCATCAGTATGGGGAAGAAAGGTGATTTGAGTGCCTTTGAACGTGGCATGGTTGTTGGTGCCAGAAGGGCTGGTCTGAGTATTTCAGAAACTGCTGATCTACTGGGATTTTCACGCACAACCATCTCTAGGGTTTACAGAGAATGGTCCGAAAAAGAAAAAACATCCAGTGAGCGGCAGTTCTGTGGGCGGAAATGCCTTGTTGATGCCAGAGGTCAGAGGAGAATGGGCAGACTGGTTCGAGCTGATAGAAAGGCAACAGTGACTCAAATTGCCACCCGTTACAACCAAGGTAGGCAGAAGAGCATCTCTGAACGCACAGTATGTCGAACTTTGAGGCAGATGGGCTACAGCAGCAGAAGACCACACCGGGTGCCACTCCTTTCAGCTAAGAACAGGAAACTGAGGCTACAATTTGCACAAGCTCATCGAAATTGGACAGTAGAAGATTGGAAAAACGTTGCCTGGTCTGATGAGTCTCGATTTCTGCTGCGACATTCGGATGGTAGGGTCAGAATTTGGCGTCAACAACATGAAAGCATGGATCCATCCTGCCTTGTATCAACGGTTCAAGCTGGTGGTGGTGGTGTCATGGTGTGGGGAATATTTTCTTGGCACTCTTTGGGCCCCTTGGTACCAATTGAGCATCGTTGCAACGCCACAGCCTACCTGAGTATTGTTGCTGACCATGTCCATCCCTTTATGACCACAATGTACCCAACATCTGATGGCTACTTTCAGCAGGATAATGCGCCATGTCATAAAGCTGGAATCATCTCAGACTGGTTTCTTGAACATGACAATGAGTTCACTGTACTCAAATGGCCTCCACAGTCACCAGATCTCAATCCAATAGAGCATCTTTGGGATGTGGTGGAACGGGAGATTCGCATCATGGATGTGCAGCCGACAAATCTGCGGCAACTGTGTGATGCCATCATGTCAATATGGACCAAAATCTCTGAGGAATGCTTCCAGCACCTTGTTGAATCTATGCCACGAAGAATTGAGGCAGTTCTGAAGGCAAAAGGGGGTCCAACCCGTTACTAGCATGGTGTACCTAATAAAGTGGCCGGTGAGTGTATATATATATGGAGAAACGGGGTAATTTAAATTTTTATATTTTTTATTTTTTATATTTGTAAAAACTTTTAAAAACTTTTTTACACTTATTTTTAGCCTCACTCACTTTTTCTAGACTTTTTGTGTAATATAAAAGATAAAAGATACACACAATTGTTGCTGATGGTGATGATGGTGCTTCTATCATTCTCAGGCTGCCTGTGAAGTGTTCGAGATTCGTGACAGACAGAAAATTACCTTGCCAAAATGTTATACCTCAACAGAAGGCTGGATTCCAGAAAATTATCGTCTTGTAAATGAAAGTCATCCTTTGGATCACATCAAAGGTATGTGTCTATTGAAAATGTTATTTGACCTTAAAGGGGGTTTCTAGTCTGCAGATATTGATATCCTAACCTCAAGATAGGTCATCAATAGTGAGGAGTGAAGTTATCAAAAATTTGATTCTGCTGCTTCGCAGAATTTCACAAAGAATTTCTATCTGTTCATCACTGAACGCGGCATCTGACATTAAAATTGACGCCTTTCAGCGGTTAAATAGAGTAAAAAGAAACAAAAAACATTCTCACCTTATCCATTAACTCGAGGGGAGGCCATTGTGGCCATCTTGATTGAAGAGACCGATCTAAATCTTGGGCGGTGATGTATCAACACGTCATCACAGCCCATCATCAGCCCGGCCAATTTTCAGTGGTTTCTTCAATCAAGATGGCCCCAATGGTCTCTCCTCAAGCAAATGGATGAGAACAGTATGTATTTTTTACTGCCATTTCAGGAAAAATATTTTTTTTACCATGAAGTGCGAAGAAATTTGGCAAATAGAATTTTTCCTTCATTTTACTTTGATTCGCTCATCTCTAGTCATCAGATCAGTGGGGATTCAGCATCTGGCACCCCATCTATTAGCTGTTCCCTGTAGCCGCCGGTGCCGGAACTAACACTGGAAGCACAGCTCCATTGAAGGTGTAGTGGCCATGCTAGGTTACTGCAGCTCAGCTCCTATTCAAGTAAAGCTTGACTCCGTAGCCACTTTAAAAACAGGATATTTTCACAAATATTTGTCACCTAACGATAGGTGATAAATATTAGCTTGGTTGGGGGTAAATCACTTTGACTTCCACCAAGCACTAGATATTGGAGACCTCACCCCTCATTCCTTCAAATATTGTTGGTTAATTTTGGGTTAATATATGAAGTGGTGATCAGGTATTATTGTATGATTACAATTTGTATAGACAATCTAAAAACAGTTATATCCTATATAGGGATACATGTGATTTATAGGAAACCCAATCTACGGAGTTGCATAAATGGCCATTGCCTATGATAATCTTATTATTGCAGTTACTCCTTTTAGCCGTGGATATGATGCAATTCCCCAACCTTACCAACAAACCAAGAGGAGATGTAGTCTGAACACTAGGACAGACAGGCTATTAATGGTTAAAGTGCGCAATTCTGACAAAAACAATGGATTTCGTAATTGCTATTTATGCAAAAATATTATCAAAAAGTAGCTCCTCTGACTTAATGCTGGGAAGAGCAAGGCTATCAAGGCTAGGGAAGCTTATGTTCCCAGTGATCCTTCTACTTCTGCTTAGCACTTACATAGAGCTCATTGTTACCCAACATCTGTCTAAAAGCTGAAAACCGGAAAAGGTGTGGATGCTATGTACTAAGGAAACAGCCTGCAAAGTGAGGTACACATTAACAGCTGTGTAAAGGGACCACTTGTTCTTAAACTGTAAAACAGACCAACTGCATTGTTTAGTAGGAAGCTGGACAGATAACGAAATGCTGCAGATAATTACTGTAATGTCTTTCATATCTGTCCAGAACATCAAATTGCCTTCTACGAGGAAGAGTGTATTAGTGATGGCTGAATGGAGGATGATCGGCTGCAGTTATCAAATGAGATGTTCCACAAAATTAGCATAAGAGACATAGCTAGGCTTTTTTATATTTGGGGCAAATATTCGGTTAGTTGCCGTAACCTGTAAATAAATACCCTGGCGAGGGCAGAACATAGTTAAGGACATTTACTAAGGGCATAACGCCATTATTGTGGCGTGAAAAAAGTTGCAAATGTTGTTGCATGCCATATATACGCCATAATTGCCACTTTTAAAGCTTCTCAACACTTTTGCAATCAGTAACTGAATACTTTAACCTATTTATGGTGCCATTTTAGACATACAGGTGGAGATTTATCAAACTGGTGTAAAGTAGAACTGGTTTAGTTGCCCATAGCAACCAATCAGATTCCACATTTCATTTTCAAAGGAGCTATGAAAAATGAAATTTGGAATCTGGTTGGTTGCTATGGTCAACTAAGGAAGTTTTACTTTATACCAGTTTGATAAATCTAACTATGACATCGTCAGCTATTATCCACATAAATGACCAAAGGTTTTGTGTTTTTCCTTTGTGTTTAGCACTCTCAAAACTGCATTCAAGAAGTATCATAAAAATGACCCTAAAGTCAAGAGAAAATCTGCAAAGCCCTAAATCTAGGTAAGTACCTTGAAAACAATTGCATTTATCAATAGAGCTTGGAATAAGAGGGATCCAAAGGCTAAGATTATATAGGAATGGATTCAGTCAAGTGTTCCGTAGAAATACTTTTGGTGTCTGCTACAGTATCAGAGGTTTTGCACTTCCATTTTTTGTTGTTCTGCTCTTATGATGTGGCGCAGCATTCAGCACTATTTTGTCCAGTTAAATGACAGGCACCATGACTAGAACACGACAGACCTCCATTATAGTCAATTGGGCCCACTAGGCGGTGTTGGTGTCCATCACATCAGATATCCAGTTCTTCCATTTTTTTATTTTTTTGTTCTTCAGCTCCTATGATGGAGCAGAACAATGGAAGTAATGATAAAGATGTCAATGTTGCCTCATTGCTATATTTATGACAATAATAACAATAAAAAGTAGCTAACACCAAATTATCATCTCCCATGAAAGGAATAAGTCAAGTCCCGCTGTAAATGAATTTGTTGATTCTGCTCAGAGGGAGGAAATCCTGTATACGTAATTAGTCCTATTATGAGTTCCTCCTTGTTGTTTTCAGCCGTGCCACCCTCCTAGTGAAACTTTCCAGTGAGAATTACCAGGAAGTTCAGTATCTGCCAGGAGAACATGTTGGTGTATTTCCTGGCAATCAGCCAGAGCTAGTTACAAGCATAATTGAGCTTCTGAAGGATGCTCCCCCCATCAATCAGGACATCCGGCTGGAGACACGCAGTGAACAGGGTAAGGATCTGTTTTGTTTTGGTGAACGCCTTGACTTCCTTCTTGGTATACTCAGATGCTTGTTGCGTCATCATAATACTGGACAATTGCGCTGTCTCTTTGATATACCGACTTCCCGACTCCAATCATCAAAGACATGCAGTTCTAACCTCTTGCAACCTTTGAACGTGTCCTACAATATGCTGTAACTACTGTAACTGCAGATCAATAACTAATAATGCTTGGTTATATTATACCATGGGATATATCAGCAAGTCATTGTATAGCAGTAAGGCATTGGACACACTGGACTTGTTTGACATGTGTAGTAATGGTAGAATTAATCACTGGGCAAAAGTACGAGAGTGGTCTGAAATGCGTTGCCCGGATCTGTCCTTATTATATGTTCAATATCCTTGCTAAATGCTGCTCTTCCAATTTTATTGGGTTTAAAGAGGTTATGGCATGATTCATGTAAAATGTGAAAATCGGACGTCATATAGTACATGAGAATCTCTTTCTAACAAAGCTAGAACCAGCCCTGTACCTCACATGGAGCCAGAGATCTCCCCATACATTATTACAATTGTTCTGATAGATTTATTTCAAGCTGGCAGCTCAGGGGCGTGTCCTTTCGCAGGGCGTGTGTCCTTTCTGTTGTAGATCTTTCCCTGTAACTGCCACAGCTTCTGGGACCCTAAACTCCAGGGACTAATATTACATACAAGGACACCTTTAAAATGCAAAAGAGCCGACTACTGATTGCAGTCAAGTGATGAAAAACCTACTGTCAGGTTCCCTACAAACACCTACTAAGGCTGTGTTCACACTTCAGTTATTTGGTCAGTTATTTCCATCAGGTGTGGGTCAAAAACACAGAATAGGTGCAAATCAAATAATTAAACTTGATCTCTGAGGAGGCTTCACTACTGGTCTTGGCTCACAAAAACTGACCAAATAATTGAACTGAAATAACTGACCAAATAACTGGTGTGAACGCAGCCTAAGAGAACAGGTCCATAAATATAACCATGGGTCCACCATTTTCTTTGATTTCTCTTATTTTTGAAATGGCAAAATGGTCAAGCTAACAGTGCAGCAGTGCTGTCCCTGTACTTTGCTGCCCTTCATTTTATTTTTATCTAATGTAAATAGGTCCAAAATGTATTCCTTATTAATTTTATAATATAATTTGTACAGGACCAAAATTTCCTTATTTTCCAAAAGCTAAGTGATCTATGTGCCTGATGCTGTCACTAGAGGGATGTATTACTGAGTCCACCTAGCGGCAGATAAAACAATAAAGGAAATGGCTATACAAATGATCTCATTACCAAAAATTGAGCTATTAAACTTAAAAATATATACATTTGTCAGTATAGAATTTAGAACCATTTACTAAACTTTACTAAAAATTAATTATACTTATATTATATTTTATGATATATTTTGCGTTCTAATTATCAAGTACTGCCGTTTCAACCAACCAACAAAGTACAGTGCAACAATACAAATGTACACGATGACCTCAAGTACAGCATATTATAGCGTGCAAAATATAACAGGTAATTACACGCTATACTGTTTGGCCTTATCTCCATAGAGTGTAATTACATGTTGTAGAGTCCTATGTTACACTGCAATTTCTTTTTTGACTTTGCAATAGGTTAAGAAAGTAATCATTTGACATGAAGAGGTCATATTGCTTCATAGGGTACTTTTACTAGAAATGGTCATAGACCCTTCTTTTCACTACTTTCCTTAGGCCATATGATCTATAATTAGCGTAAGTGTGGGCTACAATTACATTGCATTGCTTAAGACTTGGGTGTGTAGCAACAGATGTATTCATTCAGTAAGCAACAGCAGTTTAGACATGGGGTGCAATGGCAAGTTGGATCCTATTCTTAAATGGAGGTTAATATTGATAGGACAGGATAGGCGATAGGCCACCAATATCATATCAGAGGGGGTCCAACATTCTGCACCACTACTGATCAGCTGTTTCAGAGTAACTCCAGCACTTATTTCTAATACCGGAACTATACAGCTCTGTCCATTGTGAAGTGGACAGTGCTGGTTACTGCAGCACTGCCCCCATTCAAGTGAATGGGCACAGCACTGCTGTTACTAGCTCCTTCCACTACCCAATGGAGCTGTGTAGTTGCAGGGCAAACTTCCAGGGCTGGAGCTACTCCCAAACAGCAGATGATAGGCCATCAAGATTAAAATCCTGGAGAACGCAGCCTCAAAAGCTTCCTGTCTATAAAATATAGTGATTGTAGCTGCGAAATGGGATCTGCTGGTTGTAAACTTAGACACAGCTACATGATTAATAAAAATGACCGACGCATATTGAAGACTGGCTTCTTTCAGCTGGGGCTGTAGCTTCTTATAGGTGCACCAAAGGTCAACCTGAACCTTGGTAAGGAACAGTCATACAGCGTTATGATGAGCAAATATGGTCCAGGAACAATTGAAAATGAATTACCGTACTCTGTTGTGCAATTTAACCACCTGCTTAGGATATGAAGGAAGGATATGTGAAGCTGTCCAAGGTCGTGTCAGTAACAGGATTTTATGGGATTTTACGTATCACCTTTTTAATTAAAAATCCCCTAAATTTAGCAAAGTGGGGAAAATTTAGAAACGGTGAAGAATACTTTGGATCCCATTCTAATAAATTTCCTCTCCTTCCTGTGTTTTCAGGTAATTTCTGGACAACCAGTGAGAAAATCCCTCCTTGCTCACTGTCCCAGGCATTGACTTACTTCCTAGACATAACTACTCCACCCTCCCAGCTGCTTCTGAAAAAGCTGTCTCTTCTGGCTACTGACGTGGAAGACAAACAGAGACTGGAAGACTTGAGCAAAGTACGTACATAGTTCACTCACTCAACAACTAAGATTGTGCATTAGTTTTAATGGACTGTGTCTATTTTGGACACTGTATGTTTGTGGTTTTGACCAAAGTTATAAATCTTTTGTGAATTTGACAAAAGAAACAAATGAATTCTCAACATAACTTTTAAAGAGGTAGTCCCATCTGAAGAAGTTTGAATTCCCAACCCATATTATCAGCTGCTCGTATCCAGGGGTTATGACCACTCTTCAATCCAGCAGCGGTGCCGATGCTTGCACACTATAAGTAAAGGTGTCAGCCTCTCTGGTGGCTGAGACCACGGGATTGTACACATGTTGGTGCTTTTTCCCATAGTGTGCAAGCATGGCCACCACTGCTGTAGAGTATAATGTGGAAAAATGGAAAAAATGAATCCAGCTGATTACGGTAGTTGATAAATCAGATATGTACGGTTTTTGGTGTAGGTATTGTTTTGTTCACACTGGGATACAACATTTTTTGGGTAGAGCTAATTTAGAGTCTTGGTTTAATAATCTGTCTCTTATATCCTATAACATTTCTAGGATACAGAAAAGTACAATGCCTGGAAATCCTACAACTACCCATCATTCCTTGATATACTGGAGGAATTTAAATCTCTTGAAGTACCTACTACATTTTTGCTGACTCAGTTACCACCACTTAAGGCGAGGTATTACTCTATAAGCTCCTCCAATGACCAGACACCTGGAGAGATTCACCTCACCATCGCTGTTGTAAACTACAGAACGAAAGGTCAGTAGAAGCTTAGTAGTCCAGTTTTAAGTTATTAGAGTTTTCCAATATTTTTTATGATTTTCAGATCTCTGTTTCCTGTTAGTGAATGGAAATCTCAATTGTTTACTTCTAGGGGCAGAAAATTTGTCCTAGTCACGTGATGGGCACATAGGTGCACAGCTCATGACAAGTGATAGCTGTGATAAATATATAGTAACTGTGACAAATCAGGCACATGTGTGATCATCACACATAAAAGAAAATGTATTGTATTAAAGCATTCTCTCAGTACTTTTGTAAAAATTGTATATCTTTGGCTTGTTATTGTTCTCCTGTTTAAAATATAATTTGTCTCTTTTAGGAGGCCATGGTCCACTTCACCATGGGGTTTGCACCACATGGTTTAACACTTTGAGCCAGAATGATATAGTTCCTTGTTTTATACGGAGGTATGACAAGAATACATCACTGTATGATTACCAACCAATCTCTGATTTAATACGGTTTTGCAGTATATAAGTGCATGGTAAAACAAGCCGCACTAACATACAGTGGCGAATCCACTTTTCTTGTTCCCCAAAGTTCACTTACCAAATAAGATATTGGGGAGATTTATCAAAACTAGTGCAAAGGAAAACTGACTTAGTTGCCCACAGCAATCAATCAAATTCTACTTTTCATAGTTTATTTGGAAAATGAAAGGATCAATCTAATTGGGTGCTATGGACAACTAAGCCAGTTTTCCTTTGCACCAGATTTGATATATCTCCCCCATTGAGTGGGATTGACCACACCAGCCAGCTTGATAAAGGGGATATCCCATGAAATGTATTTATCACCTATTCCTAGGACTGATGATGAATATTGGACTGCAGGGGGTCTAATCACTGGGAATCCCAGCGATCCCTAGAAAGAGGGAGCAGTATGCTGTGGACTGACAGAGAGCTATGAATGGAGTGGTTGACCATCATGTGCACTACCGCTCCATTCAGAGAGTGGACTCGAGGACACCTCGTTTTGAGGATCATGGAGCGCCCCAGTGTTCTGACACCAATTCCCCTGTACTCTAGCATTTATCACCTATACTGTGGATGGCTATTTGAATGGGGGAAAAATGATGGGGGAAAAATGCATGACCCTGAAGGCCAACAATAAAGCTGCACTTAACGGGGTTGTGCAAGAATGAGAAATTTTTTGGCAAACCCCCCATTCTGCCAGACCTGCAAAGAAAAGATGACTTATCTGTTTCCCGCTACTGGCTCCTTCTCCTACCAGTCTGTGCTGCTCCGCTGGGCTCCAGCGATGTCAACATCCAGTTTGATATCTCCACAGCCAATCACTTACCACGGCAGAGACCAGATCCCTTGCTTCAACTGACCATTTGTTCACAAGGAGAGAGCCCAGTGGAGCATCACAGGCCAGGGGGAGAAGGAGTGGGTAGCCAGTACTGGGAAGCAGTTGCCAAAAATGCTCCCATTCTTGCACAACCGCTTTAATGTGTTAATGAAATACTTATGATAAAAATAGGATGATGAGCATTTATTATATCTCAATAGGATACCAGAAACAGATCTATTTTAACTGGAAAAAGAGAAGTTATTATAATAAATGGATAAATTAGTCGTTATTGTAGTAGAGTGAGTGTTTGTCTAGAAATGATATCTATAACACTACACAATAATGTCCTGTATTTAAAATATAGAATAAACGTCTTTATTATCCAGTTCATAGACTGTGTGTTAAAATAATGAACATAATCACTAATCACCCCTTATGTAATGTTTTTAGCACAAACACATTCCATCTCCCGGCAAACCCATTATCGCCATGCCTTCTGATCGGCCCAGGAAGTGGAATTTCTCCATTCAGAGCTTTCTGGCAGCAGAGATTGTATGACATTGAGAAAGGTATGAGAAACGTGCATGACATAACTGCACTGACCCTTGTGATGGACTGATAAAAATAACATTTGTACAACTATTTCTGTATCTGCTATTGGGAACCAACATGTATAAAATGTGAAAGGCAGTTTGCAGTTGTTTAGACATGTGGTTGGGAACTGCCACTTGTAGCTATACCAAAATGTCACACAAAACCCAGGAACAGTGGCTCGGCGACTCTGTAAATCCATGAACATTATTAGGAGATAGTTAGGTTTCTGGAGGGATTTAAATGGAGCCTGTCAGCAGTTCTGTCCATGCAAAACTGCTTTGAGCTCTAGGTGGGGGCTGGGAAGAACAGGAGCAACATATCTTTTGTAGAGCTTTTATTATTAGTAGTGTGAATATGATTTTTTTCTGTACAGTGGAGTAAGTCTTTGCCTGTGAAGTTTTCTCTGCATTGATCTCTCCTTTCCTCCGATTGCCAGCTAATGAATCCCACCAGGAGACCACTACTGCTGTCACTAAAAGCAGAGGGGAGAGTCTGTGAAGTAGATCAATGCAGAGAGGATTTCACAATGAAGCTCCACTTCCAGGGCACTTGCAGGTGCAGGGCCTGGTAGAATAAAAGTTCACTACGCTACTCCTGATGATGAAACCTTCACAAAAGTTGTTAGTCTTGCTCTCCCCAGCCTGTTCCTAGCACTGTCAGCAGTTTTGCATGGTCAAAATTGTTGAGAGACTCCCTTCTATAACTTTTCTGCCTGTCAAATGGTATTCAGATTGTTAGCAAATAGACAAGTCATGGGATTTTACAGATATGATTGCTCCCATTGCTAATGTGAGTCATACTAACATGAACATAGCATTATATAATTACTATTTAAAGAGGAGCTGTCACTTCTCCTGACCTGTCTGCTCTAGTAACTACTTGCATTCCCCATGCAATAACATTGAGCGAGCAAATTTTCATATGAGTCTGTTGATTTATTTCTTCCTCAGTTATTGTAACTAGAAGTTTATTAATGAATTTGTTAATGGGTGTTACCAGTAAGGCTTCTGTTTTTGCATAGTCTCACAACAGCAGCACCGATTGGACAGTGCAAGGCTGTGCGGGGACACCCCCCCCCCCCCAACTGGTAACACCTCATTGCAGCTTCATTAATAAACTTCTAGTAGCAATAACTGAGGAACGGTACAGCATACAGTTGAATGCAAAGATGCTCCAGAATTGTTATTGCATAGTGAATACAATTATCTAGTAATATAGACATGTCAGGAGAGGTGATGGGTCCTAATTAAGCTAATTCTGTGAAAATGTCTCCAAAACAGTATCTTCTTTTTATAACATCACATCATAATCTCCATAATCCAACATGGACCTTATGTGCGAGTAGTAATGTTGTAAAACTTGTAATTTCAGGTAAGAAAGTCAGCTCTATGATATTGCTAACTGGCTGCCAGCAACCTGACATTGATGAAATCTACAAAGAAGAGTTGCAATACATGAAAAGAAAAGGTGTCATACAAGAAGTGTTCACTGCTTACTCTCGAAAGCCTGGACAAGCAAAGGTGAGATATATCTTGGAAACTTACAGAGGTTGTTCTGATCTCGTATTGATGACCTACATGTCTCCTGAGGATAGGTCATCAATATTGTAGCACTGCACAACCCCTTTAATACCATGCAGTAACCACAAAGGCTGCCATGCACTTTAGATGACTGGTGGCCAAACCCATCCATCTAATATGTATGGTGATGTCCCAACTCTCTCAAAGGCAAATGTTTTATTTCATATGTATCTCAATATTTTTTTTAATATGTATTTCCCTTCTGCCAATTATCCACAGACATATGTCCAGCACATTCTGGAAAAAAATCTTGAAGATGAAGTGTTCAGGATTCTATTTAGAAAAGACGGCCATATCTACGTGTGTGGACATATTGAGATGGCCAGAGATGTGGCTTCAACAATTAAACTGATTATTGCAAGAAAGAAGGGTCTGAATGACGAGGAAGTGGAACAATATCTGACCCAGTTAAAGGTATATTACACATTAATCAGTGATTTGGAGTATTGCAGTATTGAAATAGTTTAAAGGGCTTCTCTGGGCTCTTAATATTGACGACCTATCCACAGGAAAGCTTCTGATGTTCTTATGGCAGAATCTGGTGTTATCTTAACACCAGGTGTAATGGGACATGTGTCTTCCAAAAAGTTCCACCTTTAACTCATCAGTCCAAAGATTTTCTCAAAAGTTTTGAAGGTCATCTAGATGGTTTTTGGCAATTGTGAAACAAGCCTGTGTGTTCATTCTGGTCATCAGTAGTTTGTGCCTTACAACTCTCCTATGGATGCCATTTTTGCCCAGTGTCTTTCTTATTGTGGTATTGTGAACACTAACCTTAACTGAGGCAAGGGAGGCCTGCAGTTCTTTTGATGTTCATCTGGGTTCTTTTGTGACTCTCCTGGATGAGTCATCGAAGCCCTCTTGGTGAAACTGGCAGGCCATTCCTGGGAAGCTTTGCCACTGTTCCAAGTTTTTTCTATTTGTGGATTTTCTCACTCTGATTTTCTGGAATGGTTTCCTTCTAGCCTCCTTCACATTACCAGAAAATACATCAAATTCAATTGAATGAAAGTGTCACTAACTTTTCACACAACTTTTAATATGTCATACAGAGTTGACTGCTGAGACCCTCACCGTTTTCTAGAATGAAGGGAAAGAAAACTTATGTATATTGTGCTCTCTCTCCTTTCTGGCAAGGACACAATCGAGATGGGCTCATAGGCTTCTATGGAAGTCATCTCATGCAGCGAGGAGAGAGTGTTTGTTAAGCCAGAATGGTGGGGGTCTTAGCTCTCAGAGCCCAACCTATCACAACTTTTGATATGTCTCTATATCATATCAAAAGCTGTGTGAAAAGTTTGTGACACTTTTTGTTGTATTTAGTAGCTATGTGGACAATTACTTTTTCACATAAGTTAAAGCTAATGAAGTATCTAAACATAACACTTCTTTTTTTCTTATTTTACAGAGTGAAATGCGTTATCATGAAGATATATTTGGGGCAACATATAAGACACGGCAGCCCCAGAATGGAATCATATCTCCTGATACATCATATCGCACCCATGAATCAGTTGTTCCGCAATACAGAAAATTTAAATTGTAACTTTTCCTCCACAAATCTTATATCAAAACATGAACAAGTATACAGGAACCAATTCAAATTTAGAAAGCAAAAAATTCCTTTGGGGTTGATTAAAACAATGTACTTTCTGCATGGACAGTACATCAACATTTTTTTTATTGTTTTATCAGTATTAGCACTTATCTCTATAAATACTGTTGGCTCCCTAAAAATTGGAGTAAAAGAATTCCAGAATATCCAGACATGTGCCTCCACAGCTCCAGATGACTGGTTTCCAATGGATCTTACATGATGGCTATTTTCTTTTGTAAATGTCCTGCAGCAATATGTTGGACATCATCAGCTGTGATAACACCATGGCTGAAGAAGATTTGGAAAAAAGTCTGATTTTGCATTCAGAACCTAGTGGACTAGTTGAATGGCTGCTTGATATTGACTCGATATTGATATTGTGTTCTCAAGAAAAAGAAAAAATTACCATAATTTTTTTGTAAATCATTGTGCATATATAGATTTTAAATTTGGCAACACTAAATTTACATATATTCACGTTTATGACACTACAATGCTTTTGTAGTTATGGTATAAACATTATTGTAGAGTATGGATGCTCAATCTGTGGCCCTCCAGCTGTAGCAAAACTACAACTCACAGCATGCCCCAATAGCTTTAGGCAGTCCAGGCATACTGGGAGTTGTAGTTTTGCAACAGCTGGAGGGCCACAGGTTGGGCATCCCTGTTGTAGAGGTTTTTACGTGCTGTAACAGATGGGTACCTCTTGCCACTCTTGGATTTTTTTAGGTTTTCTTGTTCCTATGGTTTTTAAGAGCCAAAATGTGTGCTTAAAGGGGTATTCCAGGATTTTACTACTGTTGTACTATCCTCAGGATCAAAATCTGATCAATGAGGAACCATCACCCTGCATCCACACCAATCAGCTTTTTCAGAGTAGCTTTGGCATCAGCGGTGCAGTAACCAGCTACAGTATGCCTACTGCACAAAGAACAGAGCTATGTAGCTCCAGCAAACTTCTGTCAAACAACTGATCGGCAGGGGTATGAGATGCCAGAGGTTCGGTCATCAGTAGTAAAATCCTGCAACATCCCTTAATACCTGTCTTAATATATTTTTACCCTCGCTCATGATGAGCAGCAAAAATGCATAAAAATAAAATTGTAATGCATTGCAGTGGGTGAAATCTGCTTCAAATCTGAAGCATGCTTTCAAACCTGTGTGGTTTTTTTTCCACGGATGTCAACGAGTTTTCTAAATGCAAACCAATAGTATGAAATTAAGCAAGCGAGGCTTTTAATAAATGTTATACCTCATGCCAGTAGATGCAGTCTCTCCTGATATGTCTGCTTTGGTAAATGCTTGCATTACCAATGAAATAACAATACTGGAACATCTTTTCTCAGAACTCCACATTGTGCCGTTCCTCTGTTATTTCCTCCTGGAAATGTGTGAATACATTGGCAACTGGGTGGTACCTTTCCCCGTGGCTATAGGGCATGTCTCTACCCAGTTTGACTGTCAGCAATGATTGGACAGTGTCAGAATGTGCAGGGACACACCCCTAACTGGTACTACCCACCTGGACCTTCATTACAAACTGCTAGTAATTCATTCATAACTTCTAGCAGGAATAATATAGGAATGGCACATTATAGAGTTATAATTGGTAATACCCACCTGGTTCTTCATTTTGATACATTTCCCCTTTTTGTATTCATGAGGTCTAATAGGTGAAGCCTGAACATAGTAAAAACCAAACATATAGTAAATATTAAGGTACTGTAGCAATATATCTACGTGGCAAACTGAACCTTGTTTTATCTGCTTGCTTATTACCTCCATATATACTACATCTGTCTACCAAACTGACACCTGTTTGGTCATCATTGATTATATGCTGGTCAGCTGCCTGGCTGGACCAGGGGCTCGACTGTCAACCTATTCTATAGTTTGCAACCAGATATAACTTTTGACATTTAACCTATTTTTATTATTATTGTATCTGAATTTTATCAGAACCTATATTTTTATTTAAATCATTATTTTTAATAATCATCACATTCATATGAGTCTGTGTAGAGTATGTTTTTTGAAACTTTAGTTTACCCTGTATGATAAATGTAAAATTAAATAAAGTTAATGTATGAATTCATTCTTGAAATGTGTGAAGTTAAAACAAATGTCACAAGGGTGTCTCGACCTATCGCTGACCCTGTTATGCCTGGGGTCAGAAGGTCGCATCGGGTGGCTACGGGCTTGGTTTCTCAAGAGATCGCTTAATGACCTAGTGGTGAGAATGGATTCTGGTCCAGGTTTTCCTGCTTAGGTTTGCGATTCTTTTTGTCCCATTTAGGAATCTGTAGCTTTTCCTTTCAGACGTTCTCTGTCAGTCACTCCCAGCTACTATATATTTTCCTTTTCTGCTTCCCTTGTTGCCAGATATAGACCTTCTTTCCAGATCTTCTATTCTGACCTCAGGTGGAGTTGGGACAACTGTTGCTGTAGACCTGTTGGAACTGGGGATTATTTATTGTTTTTGTGTTGTTTGTCCTTTCCCTGTTGTTACCCTAGGTGTCAGTGGTGAGGACTAGTGCTCCAACCGCCCTATTCATTATCTAGGCGTTATTTCAGGGTAAGCCAGGGACAAGGCAAGTGATCGGCATATGGGTTAGGGCTCGTTCACATCACCGTCATGTATTCCATTCTGGCTTTCCGTTATAATATTGTTATAACTGAAAAAAACGGAATCCATAGGATGGAAATCAAAACGGACACCTTTAGAGGCATTCCGTTTTGATCCGTCATAATAGAAGTATATAGGCAAGCATAACGGATCCGTCTGGTTTCCGTTATGCTGGACGGAAAACAAAGTTCTGTCAACAGGACAGACGATGTTATAATGGAAAGCCAGAACGGAATCCATGACGGTGATGTGAACGAGCCCTTAGCAGTCTGTCTAGGGAAGTCAGGGCAGCCAGGTGCCAGTGCCAGGTGAGCTAGGGGTCACCACTCCTCCCTCTCCCTAGAGGAAGGGTACTCCTCTTCCCTCCCCTCTGCGCCGCACGTCTATTACCTGCCATATCAGACTTCATAACAAAACTGTGTATCCTCTAAGGGGAAAAACTGACCAGCATAGTCCAGCTTAAAGGGTCACTAACTTTCAAAAAAACTTTTCATATGTCAAAAAGACATCTCAAAAGTGTAGATTTTGGGGGCTGAGACGCCACTGATCCCTGGAAAAAGGGGAGAGCGGAACGTGCATAGCATGCTCTCTCTCCATGCTGCATTTCTGATATATCTCTATGACATTTTTTTTACGGTTTTTTTGAAAGGTTAGTGATCCTTTAATTATATCTGTAATCCAAATTGCAGGTATACTATGTCTCTAATAAATACTGCATGGCACCATCTATCTTTTACATATTTTTACATTGTTCTTTAGTAAGCTATGCTACAACTATGGAACAGGTATAGTATACATCACAATCACCCAGATTTAATAAAGTGCCTACACCTAGAATCAGTGTTCAAAAGCGGTGCAAACTGGTGTATTTTGGTGCAAGTAGGGTTTTACCAAACTTTTTCTGACTTGTTTGAAAAGTAGGTGGTATTTAGTGGGGATGGGTGGAATTCTCATAAAGGGGACGTAGCCTAAGATGTATTGTTTTGCAAAAAAATTGCACCACAATTGGCGTTAAAATCTGTCCCAAAGTAAGCCAACCAATAATTGGTGTTACGTTCCAGAGGCCAGGGCAGACCTCCGGAACGTCTTGCTCCAGACGCAGGCAGAAATAGACCAGGTACCAACAGAGTACTTTATTACACATGTAATAAATGAACATGACAGTAAAAGGAAAAGCAGATTAGGCAATAGTGGTAGCACTACCACTGAACCAAATGCACCAAAAGACCAGGGAAAAACCCTGGAAGACAGAGAGCCAGCAAGCTCCGTTCTTCACAGAGCCCCTGGTGGTGGGGATGAACTGGGCCAAGAGCTCACTGGTTGCACCTCCAGGATGGTCCCGGTACACTTGGCCACCACCTGCAAAGAACCACGCTGGTGTAAACACCAGCGGAACAGACAACAGAATTGGAACCCAACCAAACACAGGACATGGATCAGATGACAAACGGAAATCAGCACACAAGCAGATGCCTGGAACCCAAACAGAAGTGTCTCGACAGGGGAACAAGGGATAGTGTGCCCTGTCTGAACCTCACCTCTTTCCCTGCCTACTTACAGTAGATGCCCTAGGCGGCAAAACTGTAACTTGGCGGCAGTCCCTATGCTGTATACGTGCACGGGGCAGGGAAGGGGAACACAGGCAAAGACGAACACAGACAGAACACAACACGATAACAGAATAGTCAGCAAGCCAAGTCAGAAACAGGAGGTCACGTCAATACCGAGGGGAATAGCAAAAGCGTAGTCTAAGTCCGAAGCCAAAATCCAAATACACCAATAAATCCAATAGCAAGGGTCACGATCACAGCACTGCTTAGAAGATTAATCACAGGCAACCTGTGGCCAGCAGGCTGCCTGCTTAAATAGGCCCAGAAGATGGGTCATGTGACATGGCCAGCGTCACGTGACCCAACTCACAAACTTAAAACACATAAGCACTGACTAATGGGCGTCGGCACTCAGCTCCCCTGCTGCTTGTTGTCCAGGGGATGGAGGAAGCTGGCCGTGCTTATGAAGCACGCATTGCTGGGTCCTCCAGTACCCTGGTTGCTAGGGTAAACGACCTGTTTAGAGCTAGACATGGGAGACTGGCGGCGCAGTAAGGATGAGGTGCATCGCCGGCTCGCCGTGACAGGAAGCATGGCGGTCGCAGGGAGAGCTGCACACATACAAGAGATCCTTCCTCCAGAAACCCAGAAGCCCTCTCCCGAAGGCAGGACATACACGGGATAGGAACAGAAGCAGTAGGCACTGCCAGGCTGGACATAGAACAGACAGGATCAGAAGCAGTTTAGCACTGCCAGGCTATCAGACGCAGTTATAGCACTGCTAGGCTAGACATGGAACAGAGTGGACCCAGACACAGAACAGGTACAGAAGATCAGGCAAGGCATGAACAAGGATACAACATCATCAACAACACCAACAACATCACTTTACCAGGCAACACCACACAGAAGGGCAGATGGCCAAACCCTTAGGGTCAGCAGCACGGGGCTACACCCAGCAAGGCAAAAGACAAACTGACAAAACACGCAGCCCAAGCAACCAGCATACACAGGAGTCAGCCTGCAGCCAGTACGCAAGAGAGCCTGCAGCCAGCCTACATGGCCACAATTGTCACAGTGAACCGCACCGTGACAGTTGGTATAGAGTTAGACAAGAGTGTCTATTCCTGCAACAGATTTAACATCCAGCACCACTGTGACAAATGTGGTGCAGGACCAGACACCCTTTGGGAGATTCATCATAGACTGTCTGTTTTCTTATAACACATGACTAGAGATGAGCGAGCATACTCGTCCGAGCTTGGTGCTTGTTCGAGTATTAGGGTACTCGTAAGTGCTCGCTGCTTGGGCGAGTATCTCGCCATACTCGAGGAAATGGCAACTTCCGCATCGTGCTGTTTTGGCGCCTATAAACACAGCCAATCACAAGCCAGGAGACTCTACGGTACACCCAGCATCACGTGGGGCCCTTACATGTCGATAGCAGGGGTTGGCTGGCCTGATCAGGTGACCCTGGAATATACTAGTGCCTGACCGCGGTGCTCGGCTCAGATGCCGTCTGGATGTCATTAGGGATAGAGCTGCTGCCTTTCAGGGACAGTGTTAGGGCCTGCATTTAGTTCTCTGTTAGGCAGGAATCACCCACAAAGAACCCAACAGCCCTTCTAAGGGCTAGAAGACATTTTTTTTGGTCTCCTGGCTTGGCTGGCTGGCTGGCACTAGTAGTGCAGCTATCGCCATATATAACCCCCTTTTTTTTAATGTTATATCTCAGTGATACAAATCCATTGCACACAGCAGTGTGGAACCATTCTGTGTGTCACAGTTCAGCACACTCACTCCAATCCATATATACTGTCCAGGTGACACTTTCTGTACGTCACAGAATACAAGCAAGTCATTTGATACCTGTTACGTATACAGCTTGATCCTAAAAATCTCTGTGCGACATTTGTCTGGGTCGCAGTCTAAATAGCCACCGTCAGTAGGGTGTCAGTGAGCTCTACGATAGTTTCTGCACGTCACGTTCCAAAAAAACAAAAATCCAAAACAAAATATACAAAAAAAATTAGTTTTTTTTGTTGTTTTAGCTCAGTGATACAAATCCATTTCACACAGCTGCGTGTAACCTTTCTGTGTGTCACAGTTCAGCACACTCGCTCCAATCCGTATATACTGTCCAGGTGACACTTTCTGTACGTCACAGAATACAACCAAGTCATTTGCTACCTGTCACATATACAGCTTGATCCTAAAAATCTCTGTGCGACATTTGTTCTGGGTCGCAGTCTAAATAGCCACCTGCAGTAGGGTGTCAGTCAGTTCTACGATAGTTTCTGCACGTCACGTTCCAAAAAAAAACTAAACTAAAAAAAATATTTAAAAAAATTATTTTTTTAGTTGTTTTAGCTCAGTGATACAAATCCATTTTTACTCAGCTGCGTGTAACCTTTCTGTGTGTCACAGT